>JAQNBH010000018.1:25206774-25285120 GCA_028752905.1 Cladorhizidae sp. MBARI D1340-BT2
TTAATTGCCTTCCTATTTCGTTACCTTTGCTGCTCTCCAACATTTTGAAGCTGGCTAATCTTCCAGCTCTATCAGCTTCCACGTCTAATTGACAAGGTAGAAGGTGCACTTCACTTGTGAATATGGTTTCATTGTCAGAGTCTCCTTCTTCCAGTTAGAGAAGAGTTTGGTACTCCAAGCCCCACCAGTCTCGGAAGAGATCTTCCACCCTTCTTGCATAATTTTCAGACTCCACCTTGTAAATTCTCATCAGACTCTAGTTAGGTCTTTCCCACTTTTTGTTGTGTATCTCCTGATTCCCGATTCTGACTTGGAAGGTGGTTTAGGAGTAGAACTTGAGCAATGCTCCTTGGGAGGATCGGGCTCTATATCAACTCCATTACCATCCTCAGAATCACTAGAGCTAGAAAGTACCGAAGACTTGGATACACTCCTACTGAAATACAAACGAATATAACGTTTATTTCTCTCTGTGCTTCCGTTTATATACCACCCATGCTTCTTATCTAGGGGACTCCTCAGCCAGCTATGGAGTTATGTACTGTCAATATGGTGGTGTAGGTGTATAGTATAATATATATACCACCCATGCTTCTTATCTAGGGGACTCCTCAGCTAGCTATGGAGTTATGTACTGTCAATATGGTGATGTAGGTGTATAGTATAATATATTTACCACCCATGCTTCTTATCTCATATCTAGGGGACTCCTCAGCTAGCTATGGAGTTATGTACTGTCAATATGGTGATGTAGGTGTATAGTATAATATATTTACCACCCATGCTTCTTATCTAGGGGACTCCTCAGCCAGCTATGGAGTTATGTACTGTCAATACGGTGATGTAGGTGTATAGTATATATACCATCCATGCTTCTTATCTAGGGGACTACTCAGCTAGCTATGGAGTTATGTACTGTCAATACAGTGACATAAATGGCTTATAAATAGACCACATGGACAGCAGTCCTACACACCACAGTTCACGTTTCTAAAAACCCTGTGAATCTCACATTACTACTCAAGTAGCAGCAGTAGCAACCTCTGCCAACCAACAAAAAAAAAGTTCCTATGGAACAAAAAAAAACTGACTCACCTAGATGGCATGCACGAAAACTTAGTCACACCTTTAACTATCATGCTCCCCTTAGAATCCAGATTCCTCCATTGCCCCCACCCCCCGGCTCGGGACAATCTTCTAAATTAAACCCTGCACCCTCTGTTCTTTCTCGCTTATTTCTTGCTCCTATTTTCATTTATTTGCTTTACTCGGTTCAACTGAAGCATCTCTTAGCGATGCAATTGTGAGCATGCGCAGAATTGCAAATGTTGCCGTTCACACACACATAGGCACATACACACGCACGGAGGCTGTTTATTGCTCCGCATGATTAATGTACGTACTCCCGAGGCTAAAAGGTTTCCATGAATAGTCGTGTATAAAAATTAAAATTAAAATTAAATTAAAATATAAA
This sequence comes from Cladorhizidae sp. MBARI D1340-BT2, assembly GCA_028752905.1. Lineage (NCBI taxonomy): Eukaryota > Metazoa > Porifera > Demospongiae > Poecilosclerida > Cladorhizidae > Cladorhizidae sp. MBARI D1340-BT2. The sequence continues at coordinate 25,208,249 of JAQNBH010000018.1, forward strand.
TAATAAATACCGTATTTCCTCAATTAGATCGCGCACCAGTAGCAGTTTGAAAGCCCAAGAGAAAATGCTGTCTGGAGTGGGCGAAGAAAGCTCGGCAAACCTGACACCACTGAAGTGATAATCAAATCCTTCAAAAGTTGTGGCGTTTCAGTCGAGACAGATGCATCACATGTTGACAACATTTAAAGCCCGGGCAAGAAGCAGAAAGTCCTTCAGCAAACACCGCCAGTGAGCCGGCCAAACTCCACAGAAAGGAAGAGGGAGAGACTGAAGATGATGGTCTCTTCACAAGCGACAAAGCCGACTATGAAGAAGATAAAACTAGAATACAGGACGATGGCTAGAAGCATGGAGAAGATTGCTACTATCAATAACTTCCACTTTTTTAGATTTGGTGATCTCATGCAACTGTTGTGCACTTGTCTGTTAGTCATGCTGAATTAATAGAGAGCGCCCTCAAATGGAACACGCCCTTGAATAGTACGCGCAGCTAGAGAGCTCATGAAATGGATAGAACATATGCTTCTGTTTGAGGAAATATATAATAATTAAATATATCCTTCCTTTCTCTATATTGTTGGTCACAGGATCGCAATTGTCCAGTACTATTCCCAATTGCAGGATCAATTATGGACATTCCAAATTCAAAAGTTCCTAGCCAGACTCCAAATTCCAGCTCATGCCCAAGCAAGTTATTGCCTCCCTAATCCCTAGCTCCAGCCCATGCCCTAGCAAGTTCTTGCCTCCCTAATCCTAGCCCTACTCCTAGCTCCAGCCCATGCCCTAGCAAGTTCTTGCCTCCCTAATCCTAGCCTACTCCTAGCTCCAGCCCATGCCCTAGCAAGTTCTTGCCTCCCTAATCTTAGCCCTACTCCTAGCTCCAGCCCATTCCCTAGCAAGTTCTTGCCTCCCTAATCCTAGCCCTACTCCTAGCTCCAGCCCATGCCCTAGCAAGTTCTTGCCGCCCTAATCCTAGCCCTACTCCTAGCTCCAGCCCTAGCCATCACTGGACAGTATGGACAGTAATAACAACAACAAAAAAACTGTAAAAAAAAATATTTTAAAAAGTTATGACCAGTTTGATGATCCTTTACCATTTAGATCATGTCATGTATACCAACTGTAGATGTACATAATTTTTAAAGGAAAGGGTCGTCAAACGTCCATGGTCGGTAGGGGTTTCCTTTCTTTTGGGTCAATCCAATACAGTATAAATACAGTATAAATTTTTGTTGTTGTTATTTCAAGTTGTTGTTCCACAAAGTCCAACTCAGAGCTTCTGGATCGCCAGGCCTCTTCTAACTTGATCATTATTGTTGTTGCACACTACACACACCTCAGCAATGCCACGTCTTGTTGCTGTTGTTGACAGTAACCATGTAGGGTGACCATGTAGGGTGACCATGTAGGGCGACCATGTAGGGCGACCATGTAGGGCGACCATGTAGGGCGACCATGTAGGGCGACCATGTAGGGTGACCATGTAGGGTGACCATGTAGGGTGACCATGTAGGGTGACCATGTAGGGTGACCATGTAGGGTGACCATGTAGGGTGACCATGTAGGGTGACCATGTAGGGTGACCATGTGGGGCGACCATGTAGGGCGACCATGTGGGGCGACCATGTAGGGCGACCATGTAGGGCGACCATGTAGGGCGACCATGTAGGGCGACCATGTAGGGCGACCATGTAGGGCGACCATGTAGGGCGACCATGTAGGGCGACCATGTAGGGCGACCATGTAGGGCGACCATGTAGGGCGACCATGTAGGGCGACCATGTAGGGCGACCATGTAGGGCGACCATGTAGGGCGACCATGTAGGGCGACCATGTAGGGTGACCATGTAGGGCCAGCTACAGCCTCATTCAACTTGGCAGCAGTTTCCCAGGACTGTGAACTCTAAACCCAACAAAAGTGAGATGGTTCATTTGCTCTGCGCATTATCAGCACGTGTGTTAGCATCGACAAGATGACTCACCAGCTTCGTTCCTCCGCTGAGAAGAGTCGTCGTGGATATGCATTGCAACATTTAGCGCCCTCTGGGTATTAAAAGCATTTGCGAATGCACCCAACGTACACAGGTCGTTTGAGTGGGGGAGAAGACATCGAAGATCCTTGAAGATCCTTTCCCCCCACACTTTCTAAGTTTCCTTGGTCCTCCAGTTTACTAGCTTAGCGAAAGATTCAAGATGGGAGACGTGTAGCATTTAGGCATCTAATAAGCTATCATGTGAGTTTTAGCCAAGATACGGGCTTTGGTATTCTTTGGGTTATTATATCCGCCATTTTTTTTATTCGTCCACCATTTTGTTTATTCCATCATTTTGTTTATTCCGTCCGCCATTTTGTTTATTCCACCTGCCATTCCATCTGCCATTATGAAGTAGGATTCAAACCAACATAGGGAGCGCTACCACACCCCTCATTTATTCAGTGATGCCACAGACAATCCAGAGATCGTCTAGGGAGCTTCATAAAGTTAAAAACTTCTTGCCCACCTACAAATGGCTAGCGGAATTGGGTGGGGGAAAAAACAAAACAAAAAAAAACACTGGAGCTTGGACATCATCACAGATCATTATAGTTGTCCGTGGCACCTTCAGATAGAGAAGAACAAAAAACCTCTTCCCTTCCCCACACACACATGCAGGCACACACACACACACACACACACATGCAGGCACACACACACACGCATGCAGGCACACACACACACATGCAGGCACACACACACACACATGCAGGCACACACACGCATGCATGCAGGCACACACACGCATACATGCAGGCACACAGGCACACACACATGCATGCAGGCATGCACACACACATGCATGCAGGCACACACACACACACATGCAGGCACGCACACACACACACATGCAGGCACGCACACACACACACATGCATGCAGGCACACACACACATGCATGCAGGCACACACATGCATGCAGGCACGCACACACATGCATGCAGGCACGCACACACATGCATGCAGGCACACACACACATGCATGCAGGCACACACACACACATGCATGCAGGCACACACATGCATGCAGGCACACACACACATGTAGGCACACACACATGCTGCAGGCACACACACATGCATGCACACACACACACACATGCATGCAGGCACACACTCACATGCATGCACACACATCATGCATGCATGCACGCACACACACCTTATAGGAGAGATTGGTCCTCATCTTGTGCAGCACGTTGTACACATACTTGGGCTGAAATGGCTCCCCAGGCATGAGGTCCACACGATACGGCTTTTTCTTCTTGTGGACACTGGCTCCAGCACTGGAGCCTAAAGAGGGGGGCAGGGCTGATTTGGGGTAAATTCTAAACTCGTGGACAAATCGGTTTCTAAAAAAATTGATAGGAGGGAGGGAAAAATAATAATAATAAATTGGTAAAGGGTCAACATAAGCTAACAGTGCATTCTAACATTGCTTGCTCCATGATGGATAACAAGAGTGGAGAAAAGAGATCAATTCACAGACAATCAAACTTTGGATTTACTGGTATCGGGTCACAGAAAACAAAATTCCTGATGAAGGGTATAGCCTCTAGCCGAAACATCGAGTGAGCAAACTTAAGTCGATTATCAAGAGAGTCTTTTGTATAACTAGAATAAGCGTAATTAAGAATCTGAACGCCTGAAGTGTAAGCATTAGCAGAAAACCAAAAATTGGTTTTTTAGACAATGAACTCTTTTCTCTCTCCCAGTGGGAGCTTTCCGTTGGAAACAACTTTCACACATATATCGCCAGCTAAATTCAAATTAAATTTCAGCAAACAGAATTTCCACGAAGATTTTTTATCTCCTTCCACAGATTTCGAGTCCTCGATTCAAAGAAGTTGAGGTGCATTGATGGCAAACAGAGGCTCTTAACTATGTGAAAATAAGTATACAGGAGGGGTGGGTGTGTGTGGGAATTCATCTCAAGGAAAAGTTCCCACTAAACTTTACCCAATAGCTAGAAACTCTAGCCAGCTCGTGTCAAGGCAAGTAAGAACACGTGCATGCTGTCTGGTCGTCTCACAGGCAAGCCAAACCCTTCCCCCCCCCCCCCCCCCCCACCTACTTGGAACGGCAAAGAAAGGAAAGGACTGGTGCACAATGCTACGGGTTTACATTCTGCGTGCTTGACAACCAGTTAGCACCCGTCAAATCAGACCATCTGTCATAAGAGAGAACAACGTGAAGCTTATCGATGAACCCTCTTCAATTGATTAATCCTCTTCGGCCAAGAAATCCTCTTCAACCAATGAAAGCACTTCACTAGTGCAATGAAGAACCTTCCACAGCGAATGAACCCACTTCAAAGTCATGTGACAAACCGCTTCAGTGAAAATCTTACCATGGAGAAGCATATTCCGTTATCACATAAGTGTGCTAATCACATGACCACATGTTTGAAATAATTCTTATCTAGAATGAGGCAGTGCCACCCGACAAATTTATTATTCGAGTGGAAGGAACCGACTGGCTTGAGAGACACTCATTAATGTACAGATAACATGTCATGGTAAACTCCCTTTATGCGTCGGGAAGGGGAGGGAATAATTCTCGCTTGTCTGCACCCCATTTTGTCCCACTGATTCCGTGGTGCAATAATAGAAAGCGACTCATATTTAGAACACCCATTCTTTCACCACATATGGCTAGATGAATCTGAAGAACTACTTCTCCATGCTGTCCAAGGAGGGATGGGGTGCTCCCATAGCGTGGACTCGAGCTAACTCGAGTAAGCTGCACTACAAACATCGCAGGGATTGTCGCGTTCTGAACCAGCGGCAGGTACTCCACCTGTTCGTGGAGTGAGTCCCTGTATTCCCAATGACAACATGGCAGCTTCTAACAAGAGATGGAAAAGAAGGTCTTCCAGCAGCAACCATCCCTCTGATGGCAGCAGAGGCTAGAGCAGAAGGACCTCTCTAGTTGCACATCAACACAGAAACAGAAATTAAACAACGACAGCTGTCAACAACATCATTAGAAACTGCGCTTAGAAAACTAAGAATCACGACGCATAATTAGAACGACGAATAAAGGGAGTTTTTACGGCACTCATCAAATGCTGTCCTGGAATTTCAAATAAAATTCTCACGCACATAGCATCGGAAAAGGGAGTGACAGACGGTCCTTTGGCGAGGGGTGGGTTGGGGTCAAGGCCGCTGAAGAGGTTCAGGACACTTGGAATGCTAACCAAAGCTTGCAATGGCTGATCAGAGAAGAACACGAGTCAAGGAGTCAACACCAGACCAGCTCTTTGACAACTCGGCTAGTGACAATCCACACTGTAACTCATCTTACATACAATACAATCACCGCCTGCCACTACGCAAGGGGGGAGAGCTACCAGGATCGCTACATGCAGACTATATGGATTAAGCACCTAGCATGTAGAAATCTATTTCCATGCAACGTAAGTAAGTAGCTCGTAAATATCATATCAAGACTATGGTAGCAGCAAGGATGGTGTATTTGGATGACGACGCTGAATTCAGTGAATAGAAACAGCAAGCAACTCCAAGCAATGAATGTTGCTCCCGCACCCGTTCAGTGAACAGAGCAGCACACAAGGCGATGCATGCGTCACAAGCCACCATGCCTGGACACGCCCACAGCACAAGGCGATGTATGCGTCACAAGCCACCATGCATGGACACGCCCACAGCACAAGGCGATGCATGCATCACAGGCCACCATGCATGGACACTCTCCAGCACAAGGTGTTGCATGCGTCACAAGCCACCATGCATGGACACTCTCATAGCACAAGGCGTTGCATGCGTCACAAGCCACCATGCATGGACACTCTCCAGCACAAGGCGTTGCATGCGTCACAAGCCACCATGCATGGACACTCTCCAGCACAAGGCAATGCATGCGTCACAAGCCACCATGCATGGATACTCTCCAGCACAAGGTGTTGCAAGCCACCATGCATGGATACTCCCACAGCACAAGGCAATGCATGCATCACAAGCCACCATGCATGGACACTCCAGCACAAGGCAATGCATGCATCACAAGCCACCATGCATGGACACTCTCATAGCACAAGGCGATGCATGCATCACAAGCCACCATGCATGGACACTCTCCAGCACAAGGCGATGTATGCATCACAAGCCACCATGCATGGACACGCCCACAGCACAAGGCGATGCATGCATCACAAGCCACCATGCATGGACGCTCTCATAGCACAAGGCGATGCATGCGTCACAAGCCACCATGCATGGACACTCTCCAGCACAAGGCGATGCATGCGTCACAAGCCACCATGCATGGACACTCTCATAGCACAAGGCGTTGCATGTGTCACAAGCCACCATGCATGGACACTCTCCAGCACAAGGTGTTGCATGCGTCACAAGCCACCATGCATGGACACTCTCATAACACAAGGCGATGCATGCATCACAAGCCACCATGCATGGACACTCTCCAGCACAAGGCAATGCACGTGTCACAAGCCACCATGCATGGACACTCTCACCAAGGTGATGCATGCGTCACAAGCCACCATGCATGGACACTCTCATAGCACAAGGCGATGCATGCATCACAAGCCACCATGCATGGACACTCTCCAGCACAAGGCAATGCACGTGTCACAAGCCACCATGCATGGACACTCCCACAGCACAAGGCGTTGCATGCGTCACAAGCCACCATGGACACGCCCACAGTACAAGGTGATGCATGCGTCACACCTTGCTGCATGGACACTCTTATTTCTAACTTGGCAAGTGCAGATAACACTCACGCACTGGTTCTGAAGGTGAACATGTAGCACCAATGGGTACTACAATCTACTCCAAGTACGGGACCGAATAAGGTGTAACATCTGGCGTGAAACAACAGAGATCAATAGCCCACCTTCAGGAGCAGCACTACTGAGAGTAAACCTAATCCTCCAAATGCGGGAGGGGTTACTCATGCGAGGGGTTACTCCTGCGAGGGGTTACTCTGCGAGGTGAGGGGTTACTCCTGCGAGGCGAGGGGTTACTCCTGCGAGGCGAGGGGTTACTCCTGCGAGGCGAGGGGTTACTCCTGCGAGGCGAGGGGTTACTCCTGCGAGGCGAGGGGTTACTCCTGCGAGGCGAGGGGTTACTCCTGCGAGGCGAGGGGTTACTCCTGCGAGAGGTTACTCCTGCATGTGTGTGGGAGGGGTTACTCCTCCGAGGGGTTACTCCTGCATGCATGTGGGAGGGGTTAATCCTCCAAGGGGTTATTCCTGCATGCATGTGGGAGGGGTTACTCCTGCATGCATGTGGGAGGGGTTACTCCTGCATGCATGTGGGAGGGGTTACTCCTCCGAGGGGTTACTCCTCCGAGGGGTTACTCCTCCGAGGGGTTACTCCTCCGAGGGGTTACTCCTGCATGCATGTGGGAGGGGTTCCTCCCGCGTGCACGTGGAAGAAAATTACGCACGAAAAATCTAATCACATTTCGGGAGATAAAATATATCCTGTGTGCATGTGCACATGTGTGTATGTGCACATGTGTGTGTGTGTGTGCACATGTATGCGGAGAAGGATACAGCATGCACATAGCAATAATTCCCCTGGTTGACGAGCCCTCGAAGCTGGATGGCCTTGGCCTTGTGCGAGACACACCAGTCTTGCAGTTGCTCTACAAAGATGGAGAGAGTGAGAGAGAATGGAGAAACAAATGCACATTCGGTCCAACTATATAATGTCATCAAGTGTGTGGGCACGCCTCAATCCCAGTACACCAGCTGCTATGCACTTATGAATGCGGTGGGTTCCTTTATAGGAACCGAATCATGAAGGGGGGGGGGAAACAAGAATGGCATTTTGGTCTTGAGCTGCCGTAGCAAACGCCATGCCCACTATGCTTCCCTCAGCGACCGAGAATTGGGCATTGTGCATAGAATGAAGGATAGACTAGTGGGGGAGTGAAGCCTCGACTAGTAGGGGAGTGAAGCCTTGACTAGTAGGGGAGTGAAGCCTCGACTAGTAGGGGAGTCAAGCCTCGACTAGTAGGGGAGTGAAGCCTCGACTAGTGGGGGAGTGAAGCCTCGACTAGTAGGGGAGTGAAGCCTTGACTAGTAGGGGAGTGAAGCCTCGACTAGTAGGGGAGTCAAGCCTAGACTAGTAGGGGAGTGCAGCCTCGACTAGTAGGGGAGTGAAGCCTCGACTAGTAGGGGAGTGAAGCCTCGACTAGTAGGGGAGTGCAGCCTCGACTAGTAGGGGAGTGAAGCCTCAACTAGTGGGGAAGTGAAGCCTCGACTAGTAGGGGAGTGAAGCCTCGACTAGTAGGGGAGTGAAGCCTCGACTAGTAGGGGAGTGAAGCCTCAACTAGTGGGGAAGTGAAGCCTCGACTAGTAGGGGAGTGAAGCCTCGACTAGTAGGGGAGTGAAGCCTCGACTAGTAGGGGAGTGAAGCCTCGACTAGTAGGGGAGTGAAGCCTCGACTAGTAGGGGAGTGCAGCCTCGACTAGTAGGGGAGTGAAGCCTCGACTAGTAGGGGAGTGAAGCCTCGACTAGTAGGGGAGTGAAGCCTCGACTAGTAGGGGAGTGAAGCCTCGACTAGTAGGGGAGTGAAGCCTAGACTAGTAGGGGAGTGAAGCCTCGACTAGTAGGGGAGTGAAGCCTGGACTAGTAGGGGAGTGAAGCCTCAACTAGTAGGGGAGTGCAGCCTCGACTAGTAGGGGAGTGCAGCCTCGACTAGTAGGGGAGTCAAGCATAGACTAGTAGGGGAGTGCAGCCTCGACTAGTAGGGGAGTGAAGCCTCGACTAGTAGGGGAGTGAAGCCTCGACTAGTAGGGGAGTGAAGCCTCGACTAGTAGGGGAGTGCAGCCTCGACTAGTAGGGGAGTGAAGCCTCGACTAGTAGGGGAGTGAAGCCTCAACTAGTGGGGGAGTGAAGCCTCGACTAGTAGGGGAGTGAAGCCTCGACTAGTAGGGGAGTGAAGCCTCGACTAGTAGGGGAGTGAAGCCTCGACTAGTAGGGGAGTGAAGCCTCGACTAGTAGGGGAGTGAAGCCTCGACTAGTAGGGGAGTGCAGCCTCGACTAGTAGGGGAGTGAAGCCTCGACTAGTAGGGGAGTGAAGCCTCGACTAGTAGGGGAGTGAAGCCTCGACTAGTAGGGGAGTGAAGCCTCGACTAGTAGGGGAGTGAAGCCTAGACTAGTAGGGGAGTGAAGCCTCGACTAGTAGGGGAGTGAAGCCTGGACTAGTAGGGGAGTGAAGCCTCAACTAGTAGGGGAGTGCAGCCTCGACTAGTAGGGGAGTGCAGCCTCGACTAGTAGGGGAGTCAAGCATAGACTAGTAGGGGAGTGCAGCCTCGACTAGTAGGGGAGTGAAGCCTCGACTAGTAGGGGAGTGAAGCCTCGACTAGTAGGGGAGTGAAGCCTCGACTAGTAGGGGAGTGCAGCCTCGACTAGTAGGGGAGTGAAGCCTCAACTAGTGGGGAAGTGAAGCCTCGACTAGTAGGGGAGTGAAGCCTCGACTAGTAGGGGAGTGAAGCCTCGACTAGTAGGGGAGTGAAGCCTCGACTAGTAGGGGAGTCAAGCCTAGACTAGTAGGGGAGTGCAGCCTCGACTAGTAGGGGAGTGAAGCCTCGACTAGTAGGGGAGTGAAGCCTCGACTAGTAGGGGAGTGCAGCCTCGACTAGTAGGGGAGTGAAGCCTCGACTAGTAGGGGAGTGAAGCCTCGACTAGTAGGGGAGTGAAGCCTCGACTAGTAGGGGAGTGAAGCCTCGACTAGTAGGGGAGTGAAGCCTCGACTAGTAGGGGAGTGCAGCCTAGACTAGTAGGGGAGTCAAGCATAGACTAGTAGGGGAGTGAAGCCTTGACTAGTAGGGGAGTGAAGCCTCGACTAGTAGGGGAGTGAAGCCTTGACTAGTAGGGGAGTGAAGCCTCGACTAGTAGGGGAGTGAAGGCTCGACTAGTGGGGAAGTGAAGCCTCGACTAGTAGGGGAGTGAAGCCTCGACTAGTAGGGGAGTGAAGCCTCGACTAGTAGGGGGGTGAAGCCTCGACTAGTAGGGGAGTGAATCCTCGACTAGTAGGGGAGTGAATCCTCGACTAGGGAGTGAAGACCATCCATTAGCAGACTTGGATGTTATAGAGATCCCGAGGATCAAGAACAACCATAGCTAAACTAAATTTTAATAAGTTGGTTTTTTATCATTATAAAATCGACTCGACCAGACTAGCCTCAGGCTTTGTCAGCGTGATTATGAAATTACATGAGGATGTGCTCAAATGGAACAGCTCACTTTTCCCCCCTGTTCTTTATCCCTTCTCTGCAAAAGCAGGTTGGTCAAAGTGTCGTTTTTATAAGGATTTCTTTTAATTAAAGCTGATATAAAGAGAGAGGTACATGGATGCAAACTTACCTCCTAAACTTTTCAGCTGAACATTGCAAGCCAACCCACACCCCACACCAACTTGACTTCCTCCGGGGGTCACTGTGTCGCCCAACTTTGCGCCCCTGTCATTTAATTCCACTGTCCCGTTGGGTTTGTCCAGCACAAGAGCAGCCTCCCTCTCCCCAGACTGCTTATTGGTTGTTCTAGAACACGGCAAAACCGAAGATTTAGCAGCACTCGATCCAGAACCAGTCGCACTGCTTTGAGGAACCAGATTGGGCTCCGATGCCATGTCGGAGGACTGTTTGAATATGGACGCCCATGATTTGAAACGACTGGTCCCCCATGCTCCTCCTCCTCCCGAGCTGGATGCCACACCCACACCGAGTGGGGCACACAAATTGGCTGCCGAACTGACTGCACTAACACATACATCAGCCTGTCCGGGAAGCACACTAACGCCATCGGAAACCAGCTGGGAAGAAACAGATTGCACAGATGAGGCTGGGGAGGTAGATGTCATTTCACTTGCAGAAGTTGTCGGATGTCCTGACGAGCCATCACTGGGCGGAGGGAGAGAAATAGGAGCCAGAGGGAGAGTGGAATTGGACATGCCTACTTGACTACTGTCAGACAAGTGGGAAGGAGGAAGAGGAAGAGGAGGAGGAGGAGATAAAGGAATCTGAGGCCATGCTTGTTCATGCACCCGCATATCGGTGGGGCCCGTGCTCAAGATAATACTCGACAGGGAGTCCCCCGAGAACACAGTTGTCCCAATAAGCATAGAGGAAGACACTTCACAGCTATGAACTGGTAAGCACGTGTCTTTCCCATCAACTGAAAAGGGACTTCTGCTGGTTTCACTCGACGTCACATCCTGAGTTTGTTGCACATCAATGGCCTGAGTTTGTTTTGAAGTAATATCCCGAGTTTGATGCAGAGTAGTATCCTGAATAGGATGCATAGTAGTAACCTGAGTAGTATCCTTAGTAGTATCCTGAATGGTGTTCTGAATTACAGGCTGAGTCGTGTCCTGGCTAGTTACCTGGATAGGGTCCTGAGGTGGAGTGCACTGAGTGTCCTGAACATGACACGGAGTGGTATCCTGAATATGACACGGAGTGGTATCCTGAACATGACACTGAGTGGTATCCTGAACATGACACTGAGTGGTATCCTGAACATGACACTGAGTGGTATCCTGAACATGACACTGAGTGGTATCCTGAACATGACACTGACTAGCATCCTGAGTTCTACTGAGACTGGCCGTTCTAGAATCCGAAGTAACTTGTCCCGACGTCTGAATATTAACAGGAGGTGGGGGTGGAGGACGGGACGGAGAACCAGGACACACTTGAGAACCCCACGAAATATTTGCATCTGCACGGATCGCCTTTGCTTCTTCATCCTTGGATTCAAACTCTAACTTCCTCTCAAAGCTTACAGAAACTGAACCCAGGCAATCGGGACCTGTGCATTCCGATCCATTGCCAGGTTCCACTCTCGTACACTCACCTTTGTACTCAAACTCAAACTTCCTCGCAAAACCAGCACCATTCTTCAACACTGGTTCCACACAAGGATCCTTAGAGGGATCCTTAGCGGGATCCTTAGAGGGATCCATAGAGGGATCCTCAAAGGGATCCTTAGAGGGATTCTTAGAGGGATCCTCAGCGGGATCCTTAGCGGGATCCTCAGAGGAATCCTCAGCGGGATCCTTAGTGGGATCCTTAGTGGGATCCTTAGCGGGATCCTTAGCGGGATCCTTAGCGGGATCCTTAGCGGGATCCTTAGCGGGATCGGTGCCTCTAGCCCCAATACCGGGAACAAACGGAAGAGCATTGACATTCAGTTTCTTCAAAGCAGCTGTGTTGTTGTTGTTGTTGTTGTAGCTTCGCCCGTTTCTCTTTTCATCCTCCTCCTCCACTGCACTCGGCTTGTCTACAGGACTGCTGGGAGGGTTGGGGGGCATGCCTGGAGAGAGAGGAACGGGAGAAAAGCTCCGTTTACTCTCCTCAATGGTGTGCACAGGGATGTCGAGGCAATGGTTGTGGTTGGTCGTTCTAGAAGGACTGGCTTCTACTAACAAGTATGTGTGTATGTGTGTTGTGTGTGTGTTGTGTGTGTGTTGTGTGTGTGTTGTGTGTGTGTTGTGTGTTGTGTGTGTGTGTGTGCGTGTGAAGTAAAAAATAATAACACCAACAACAAAACAACAACAAAACAACAATAATAACAATACAGTGAACAGGAATATCCTGGGTATATGTTCTCATTGGGTTTCCATGGCAACTACACAGCCCACAACTGGTTCACAAAATGAAATGAGCATAGCATTGAGTTGCCTTGCGTTCTGTTATAGTGCGCTGCATGGTTCAATCTCAAACCTTAGCCTCGACTATCCATGGACAGAGCATAGTAGCTTCAACTGGAGTATGCATTACAGTGCTGCTGTAGCTCATCAACTGCTACACGAGCTAGCAGAGCATCGCTACTCAACAAGCTGTACCAATGTTAATTAGCTAGCTACAAGGTTAGGAGCTAGAACCGCTACTATTCTAATGAACTGTTATAGGTGTGTACACATTAACAAAGCCACTAGCCAGCTTGATAACTACTAGCTAACTGGTCCAGGCTACACCTGGTTATAGTCTATTATCCTTCACACTGATTTACTGAATGCTTCAGCAGATAAAATGCCACGAACAGGGTGACTGTTCAGGGCAGATAAAATGCCACAAACAGGGGGACTGTTCAAGGCAGATATAATGCCGCAAATGGGGGGGGGGGGGGGGGGGGGCTGTTCAGGGCAGATAAAATGCCACAAACCTGGTGAATGTTCAGGGCAGATGAAATGCCACAAACAGGGGGACTGTTCAGGGCAGATAAAATTCCACAAACAGGGGGCTGTTCAGGGCAGACAAACAGGGGGACTGTTCTGGGCAGATGAAATGCCACAAACAGGGGGACTGTTCAGGGCAGATGAAATGCCACAAACAGGGGGCTGTTCAGGGCAGACAAACAGGGGGACTGTTCTGGGCAGATGAAATGCCACAAACAGGGGGACTGTTCTGGGCAGATGAAATGCCACAAACAGGGGGCTGTTCAGGGCAGATAAAATGCCACAAACAGGGGGACTGTTCAGGGCAGATAAAATGCCACAAACAGGGGGGGCTGTTCAGGTAAGATGAAATGCCACAAACAGGGGGGCTGTTCAGGGCAGATGAAATGCCACAAACAGGGGGCTGCTCAGGACTCCAATGAGCTTCTTGTCTACAAATGCCACAAAAGCTGACAGCGCAGTCTTCACATAATAGATTCCAGCAATCTGATTGGCCAGATGCTGCTTTGCTAATGCCAAAACCCGGTAATTCATTGCACGTTGTGTTCCATTGCAATTCCTTGCATCATCTGGTTCACAATATGACAGGATACAACGGAAGGATGGGCCACTACGCAAGCATATGTTGTGAACTGGCCTCGACTGTGCACCACAGTTACCCGATGTTTAGATTGTACTAAATAACAGAATTTCAAGCATTGTAAACGGCTTTCTGGTGTTGGCCATGTTGCCGTTAGTCATGTGTACGGTTACCACTCTGGAGAGCACTCTTGTTCACATGCTGGTGAATAGTGTTGTAATGGACAGGAGGTTCCAACACTCAAATTATACTCTGAGAGATCACTACGCCAGAGTGCACCAAAATGCCTACAGAAGAATCCTAGAGCACCTTCTTCTATAACAGTTGAATCAATAACATATTAGAACACACAGGGGGGAAGGGGAATATCTCAAACTTATATGGACACTCCCCTGCAGTGTGTCTAAACCCCTGGAGGGGGATTTAAAAAATTCAACTTGGAGATTGTTTCGTTATACTGACACAAAACTCCAATTATACCAAGGACACAGGAATGCCTACTACACGTACACTTCCTATAGGATCTTTGGTTTGGGGCAAGATAACCAACAGAGCTAAAATTAGAAAAACTGATGAAAATGTCCTAGATACTCTCAAGCAAATCAGGCTTAGAACTTAATTCGGATATTTCAAACAATTCAGATCGTATGTGACAGTATGATAGCTTACACTTGTTCCAGGACACCGAATCTTCAACAAATTAGTATTGTGATTAAACGACAAATGTATCAATATTTATAACCCCACTCTTCGAGCTAACATATGTTCCTAGCAACATAGTACAGTCGACTGCTGCTAACAATGGTGGAGGTTGTCAAACTTGAATAATGAAAGGACTAGAAGTATGGGCACATGTTATCCACCTTACCAAATCCGGTAATACCAGATTTGGAACCCTCCACCCCCATAAAACAGTGCTAGGGCGAGGTACTAATTTCAGAGGGGGCCCATATACAAGTTCTGAAATGTTTGATGCTGTGACAGCTAGGTACATGTATAGGGGAAATATTTTAGAGGGGGTCCCACGCATCTCTCAAATATTTGTATGCTTAGCTATCACAGATAGGGCTAGTCCGATCATGGATAGATGAGGGAGGGCTAGCTCGGATTAATAGTTCAACAGGAGTCCATGTACTGATGGGACAGGGAGAGGCAAATATTGAGAGACCCTTTACCCAAGATTTCACACCAAATCCTGTAAAGCTTTTTAACACATGCTAGAAGATAGACACACTAATCCCATAAACTCAGCATATAGAAATGCCCAGGTGTGTGTGTGGGGCAGGGGGGGGGGGGGGGGCTGTTCTTTTCAAAAACCATAACTCACCATGCTTTGGTGTCTGGGATCTGGCTTTATTCTGCCACACAAACTACATGGAATAACAGCAGGTCACATTAACTTCTCAAGAGGTGAGATATTCACTATGCACATGGCACAACTCCCACTAGGCACAAAATGCAACACTACGTACAAGACAAATTAGCAGCAGCTGGAATATACTCATATAGGTTTAAGACTGTCATACCCTAAACAACTCAACAAATTTGCTTGTTATGTGCGTTATTATGTGTGCAATGTGTGAATTATCCTTGAAGTTTGAATACATACCTGAAGGTCGCTCGTTTCCAAGGTGTAAAGGTCAGAAATCTCATCCGATGTAAATGACCCAAATAAAACATCCTAGGATTGTCAGATGGTACTACATTATAACTTTATATCGTCTAGTGCATACACAGAAGTTACCTGATAGGCCATTCTCTGTAACAGTAAGGGTATTGCACTTTCACAGCAAGGAGCTCACTTGCATAGCTAGAATTGTAGTCATAAATACAAATAAACTAGGTCTGATCCTTACCAGCTGAACTCGGAATAAACAGCTAGTGTAGAATTCATTCACTTGCTGTGTACACAGACTTCTAAATCCACGAGACGACAGCCATATTTTCTTAATTGGCACGTGAGGAGGATCAGTTGGGTTGGGCCGGACGCATGCCATCATCTGGCCTGGGGGTGCGGCCTGTCTCTTAGTTCTGAAGTACGCGTAGACAGACCCTTTACCTCTCTTTCTACTTTAAAGAAAAAAGAACATTCTATTATTGGCTAAGGCAGGATCGAGGCATTTTACCTTGGGTAGAGCGGGGCACCTCGAATGCTTTGCGTAGCCGATCTTAGCGGAAGAAGAGGAGAGAGGATAGGTAACCAGGAGAGAGCAGAATGCTGTACAGATGCCTCCACTTTCTTGCTAAGCGAGAGACCAGCTTTTTATAGGTTGTCTGGCCACACCAACTGTTACTGAGAACACAATGGGTAGAGTGAAGGTTGAGTGTTCTACTTCTGCTCGCAGACCAATTTCCGTTTTCCGGTAGCAGCAAGTGTTTTTCTTGAACGAAGCATAGGATTGAAGAGCCAGACATCCGAGTAAGTTCATTCACAAGTGTTTTTCTTGAACGAAGCATAGGATTGAAGAGCCAGACATCCGAGTAAGTTCATTCAAAGCGTCAATCTCGGCACCCAATTTTGTTTCAACGGTCTGTTGCTCTGTCTAGCACCTCACTGGCGACTTGCAGCAGGTCAGATTCCCATATCAGGGCATACTTCAATTAAAAGTGATGGCATTGTGGCAAACTCCTTTTTCAAGCAGGAGAGAATATCTACTGTAATGATAACCATGATAGCCATATTAATGATAGCCATATTTGTATTATCATCATCTAGCTATTTATTTTCCTTTGATTTCCTTACAAAACTTTGCTTATGCCATATAGCTGAATAATCACATTGACAATTAAATTTGAAGCATTTAATGGTCAAAGCCTTAACCACCAGACAAATTAACATTTATACCCACTAACTACATGCAAGACAATTATAAAAGTATGCATGGCCACTCCCCATGACAATTTTTTTGCTCGGGTTTGCACGTAAATAAAGATCAGCTCTTGACATCTTTCTTCAAACATTTTTAGTGAGTGTGGTGGCCACTCGGAGCTCTGCTTGGTCTTGCAATAAGTAGATCTGGCCACATCATTTAACCAAAGTTGATGGCCAACATTTCCAGCTATGCGGTCATTAAGGTAAATCGATTCATATCAATCTGCACCAGACATGTGCAAGGTGGAAATGTGCTGCAGTTGTAGGGACAATTACAAGCAGACTTATCTACTTTCAACGAACTCTCAGTTGACATAGTAGAGTATAATGACCTCAATGATTAACTTGAAATTTGTATCTCAATGTTTGGTTATATGCTCAAGCATTTATTGGGAGTAATGATTCTTCCTGATGAAGGCTTGAACAAATAGACGAACATCGAGAAACAAGTTGATCATTGAGGGAGTCATTATACATTGTTGGAGTAGTTTGTAGGTAGACAAGTAAGTACATGCAGATATATAGAGATGTACAATAAATTATTGACTTTATTGCAAGTCTAAATTTGTCGTTGAATCAGCAGCATCCTCCTCTACACTGCCAGTAGAAGGTGTTACAGGAGGTATTGCGATGGAATTTGGTACCCCATTTACCTTCTTCGTCCTTCCATGTATGCAATTTATTTTAAAGGAGAATAGTCAAACACATATGCATGACACACACACACACATATACACACACATAACATACACACACACACCGGTTTAATCCTCCCAGGGTCATGAAATATAACTTTTTAATGCCAAATGTTTTTTTCCGAAGTGAGAGCATCACACACAACCACAAACTTCTCCATGTTACTCTCTCTTTTCCACCATAGTCTCTACACAGACCTCTCCCAGGTCAGCACACTTCTACCTCATAATTTGTTCCTACAGATTACCTCATGGGGATTGTGCCCAAACCTTCACTCAAGCCACATCTGGAGAGAATAAATGCAAGCCCATCTTTTGCATTTAGCATTTCTTCTCTGTAAATTCTGCTAGAGAACTTACCCATTCCAGAACTGACTTCCATGGCTTCAATATGTACGTTAGGTTCATGATATTTCTTAATGGCCATTGTGGCATCTCAATAGCCTTTTGAAATCTAGAGAATAGCCAAGTGAATGGAAGCACCCATTAGGCTGAAGCTATACTATGACATGGCCATTCTCATGAGTTTGAATGCAAATTTGTACATGAGTTGTGTTTTTTAAGAAACAAATTTTGTAATGGATACATGAAAATAGCAAATACCAGCTAGATCAGGTGCAGTATCCAATCTAGGAATAGTATATTAACAACACAAAGAACAATACCAGAAAACATTACTCAAGTAGTGATTACATAGTACATGTGCCTAACTAATGACCTTTTGAATTAAGGCAAAGAGATGTCGCACAAATGTCTGAAGGAAGTGAGTTCCATAATGAATGGCTGATGGGAAGAATGAGTTTGCATGTGATGTATGGCCGAGTAGTGTACCTCGTTCTTCGAGTTTTGAGTTTCTCTGTTTTCTTTTATTCACCTGTTCCTTCATAGCCTCTATTTAGCTAACTATCATAGCTAGTCACTAAAGCCTGTGTGGCTATCAGGTCAGAAAGAATTGTCAGCTGTGCTATTTTCCCACTGAACCCTGAGCAAGTCCATGGGTCACACTACCTTCACTCCGCTGTTGCAAGGGTAACTCTCTTCATTGTCATCATGAAATTTACTTGTTGGACTACTGATTTCTTTGAAGTACAATCGAATCCCATCCAGCTGGACCAGAAGTGGTTGAATTCTACTTACTCTACCACTTCAACTTGTGACATGGCCCTCTGTTCATTGTCGGCACTTTTCAAAACAAAAATAAATGGTCATCAGTGTCTACCCTGTTACTATCTGGTGATGTGCAGCTGAATCCTGGGACAAACTGTAAGAATTCTTGTTGGGACTGTTCTAGGAATGTGGGCTGAGTCAAAAAGGCATCTTTTGTGAGGTTTGCTATCTCTGGTTCCATACCAAGTGTATCTGCATGTCCGATTCTGAGTACAAATTGCTTAGTTGTTCAGATGAAGGTTGGTGCTGTAGGCGATGTTTAGATGAAGCCTTGCCATTTCATGATTGCTCCATTATGTCTAATCCACCAAGTGCATCAAGCATTTCTAATGTTCCTCTCTCTGTATCTGTTGATTCCTCTGATGTTTGTCCCATTGTTCAGCCAGGCTGCTCGATTTTCTACTCTAACTGTCGCAGTTTACTCCCCAAAATAGATTTACTTCGGGCACATGCAATCTCCGCATTTATTTCTTTGTTTGAAACTTGGTTAGATGATTCGATTGGACACCAAACTATTTATTCCTAACTATTTTTTATTGCATCATGACAGGAGTTGTCATGGTGGTGGCCTTTTGTTTTACATCTCTGAGGATATTCCATTCTCCTCAGTTTTCCGGCATCCCTCCCTCGAGTTGATGTTTGAAGTAAAGCTTAGACAGGGCCCCTTACTTCTTGCCCTGTATTACCGTCCAACCTCGGCTTCTCTGTCCCTTGAGCCCCTGGAAGAGGCTCTTGCATCAGTATTATTACCTTCTCAGCTGAAGTCTACTGTACTTCTAGGTGACTTTAATGTTGACCTCTTGCTTGGGGGTCAAGCCTCCAGCGACCTCCTGGCCATGCTATCTTCTTTCCATTTATCTCAGGTGGTTAATGAGCCTACCAGAGTCTGTAGCCTATCCTCTACTACTCTGATAGACCATGTATACTTATCTGATACATCGTTACTCTCCTTCTGTGACACCCACCCACACCTTGGAAACTCAGACCACAAATCTATCTTGCTGCGCTTGCTTAGGACTAAACATGATCCTGTAAAGATCCACCGTACACTATTCTAAGTCTGACTGGTGTGCCATCATTGATGACCTTAACCATGACCTTCCCTTCCCATCTAATGACGTTGATACTTCTTGGCATGCTTGGAGATTTCACTTTATGTTTGTCCTCTCTAGACACATACCTAATAGGGTACTAAAGCTGAGAAAGTCTCTACCATGGATAAATTCAAGGCTTAACAAACTTTTTCGCAGACGTAATCACTGTTATTCTGAGTACAAATCCTCTAGGTCCTCAGCCCTTTGGTCAAAGTTCTGCCATCTTCGTAATTTATCGGTCTCTGCAGTGCGTCAGGCCAAGTGTCAGTTCCTCAAAAAATTGGCTTCAAACCTACATTCGCCCAAGGCCTTCTGGTCTCTCTATCATTCCATCTCACCGAATCGCCAGAGAATCCCGCTTAACTTGTCTAATGACTCAATTTCAGTTGAGTCCTCCGCTAATTTGCTGAATGCCTATTTCTCTTCCTGCTGTTCTCGTTCTGTCTCTGTCCCAGTTGATTCTCTTGAAGTTCCTTCTTGCTCCTCTTGCCGTAGTCTTTCATCAGTTTCTTGTTCAGAGGAGGAGGTTTTTAAGCTACTCTCTTCCATCAAGCCAAAGACTGCCTCTGGCCCTGATAGAATTTACAGCATGATGCGACGTAAGACTGCTATTGCTACCTACCCCTCCCTGATCTCTCTATTCAATCTCTCTCTCTCTAGTGGGATCTTCTCATCAGCATGGAAGTCTTCTAACATTGTCTTCAAAGGGGGTGGCGCTGACCCTCAGAACTATCGACCCATTTCCCTCTTGTCACTGCCTTCCAAGATACTTGAACGTGTTGTTCACAACAGGCTGTCGTCTTATTTGTCTATTCTGTCTTCCTGGCAGTTTGGCTTCCATCCTGGCAGTTCCATCCAGGAGGCATTGCTGTTTGCTACCAATGAGACTGGCACGTCTGTCTAGACTCTGGTGTCTCTGTAGCTACAGTGTTTTTCGATCTGTCAAAGGTCTTTGACAGAGTACCTCATCGTGCGCTCCTTTCTTCTCTTACTAATACTGGTATTTCAGGTTCTCTATTGCGTTGGTTTTCTAGATACCTACTGGATCGCACTCAAACTGTTGTCTTGAATGGTTACACCTCTTCCTCATGCTCAGTTTTGTCCGGCGTTCCCCATGGGTCTATTCTCGGCCCTCTGCTTTTCTCAATATACATGAATCCCATATTCAATGTCCGTCTTCATAGTGGCTCAACTCTTGTAGCTTATGCAGATGACATTGCCCTGTACAGGCCTATCCGCTCTGCTGCTGATGTCACTATCCTACAACAAGATGTGGACTTGATCTGTAACTGGATTACTGATGTTGGCCTTTTGATCAACTGCAAAAAAAACGAAATTACTTGTCATTTCTAGGAAAAGAAAAAGTCCTGTAGTCCACATCACAGCTCTTTCAGTCTCTCTCCCAGTGGTGGATTCTGTTGTTTTCTTGGGTGTCTCCATCTCCTCCAACTTAAAATGGAATGCTCATGTGGCCAACACCTGTGCTAAGGCCAGGCAGAAGTTGGGATTCTTCTATCATTTCTTTCGCCTGGCTGACACTAAGACCTTGTCTCACCTCTACAAGGCAATTATCCTCCCTCAACTTGACTATCGTTTGGGACCCGTCTGCTGTCTCCCTAGTCAACTCATTTGAGTCAGTCCAGAAGTTTGCTGCAAGACTATCCTCTGGGCACTGGTCCGACTCCTATAGTAGTCTCCTGTCTACTCTTGGCTGGGACTCATTAAGAGCCAGACGAGCAAAGCAGAAATCCATGGTGTGTCGACGCATCCTAACGGGTACATCTATTATTCCTCCCTCCTACTTCACTGCCCACCCTCATCCAAAGCCCCGGACCTGCCACTCCTATCATCTAATTACGTCCTTTGAAAGATCTTCTGCCTATCAGTCCTCTTTTTTTGTTAACTGTGTAGGAATATGGAATAGTTTATATACCTGACTTTATTGTGTCTGCCTCTAATATTAACCCTTTAAGCATAACCTTAAATCGTGGTCACCTTATAAATCCTAATCCATTTCTACCCTATTATATATTCAATATCTTTTGTGTTTATTAAATTTATCTTAACTAACACTTCTTATGTGTGCATCCCATTACTCATGTAACTAGGGTAGCCTTAATACTAGCATTTGGTTGCTATTAGCCATTCCTATGCATTTGCCTTGTATTTGCATCAATTTATAAAAAATAAAAAATGTATGTGCAAAATAAAGATGAGTTAACAAACTCTATTTGAAAATAGTGATTCTCTATAAGTGAAAGGAAGCATTAGGCCATTAACAAAGTTATAGAGAAGCCAGTGTCTGTGTCTGCCACAAGGAAAAGGAAAACCAACATTTCTGACCTCACACTCCCATTTTCCCCCCATTTAGACTAATTTGAGGAACTTTGTTGGTTGAAGAGTGAACTTCTGGAAATCCATCATTGCTATATACCAAATATGGTGTGGACATATATACCTGTCAATGGACATCATTCTTATAGTATAAAGTAGTAGCATTTAATCAGCATATCTGCATGTGGTTGCACATGATCAGTGAGTGCATAATTGCATGCAGTAAACCAGCTATGCAGAAGTTGTATGTAGTTTGTTTGCTTTGTACAGTCGCAGCAGTAATATACCATAATTATGATGATTTATGAGAAAATAATTTAAAAAAATGATGGTTTGGTCTGACATGAAATTGAGCTGGGTCAAACTCTAGAAGCTGACTTCCACTTACTTCCCTGTAGTGCTGTTGAAACAGAGAAGTAGAAGGAAAGCCGACACACATCAGCCAGCTCAATGTTCTCCAGTAGATTTAATCTTTTTTCACAACAGTAGTCTCTCTGAGTGAAGATGTAACTTTCTGTAGCTCATTGTAGCAATTATTCCATCCACACACACACACATGCATCACCACACACACTCATGCATCACCACACACACACATACATCACCACACACATCGCTATTTGTGGTGATAATACACAACAGGGGAAAAAACACCACCTTGCCTTATATATTTTAATATTTTTTCTAACATCCTCTTGTTTTATAGTTGCAATACAGGGGCTGATCCACAGGGATCCCAAGCCCTCTTTTTTTATACATGATATACTATTTGGTGGATTTAAAAAAATCCTGCTTAATATCTATTACAAAACTGCACTCAAGACAACCCATGGAAAATATATGCATACTCTATATAGCACACTTTAATGTTGTATGGTCATGCAGGCTAAGACCTTCTGCATCCCTCCAAATCCTGCCTATCAGCCCCCTACAATGGAAACTAGTTTAGGGAGCTGTGGAAAGTTTCGGGGTTAGTTTGTCACAGTGACGTAGAACAGGGGGGAGGTGTTTTGATTGGAAGGCTGCTAAGAGCAATGTGAGAGTGTGTTGGAAGAGTATAAGTACGAAAGTTGTAAAAGCAGTGTGTGATAATTAGTATGTTGGAGAAGTTGCTAATGGCATGGGAGTTGGGGTATGAAGAAGTTAGTAAGGCACCTGGCTGGCAAGTATGCTGGAATCATTCACACAGGAAGGGGGTGAGGTCTCTAGGGGGGCGGTGCTTCTCTCCATCCTATCGAACAGGGATTATAATAACTACAGTCATGCTTATTACCCAAGCACATGGATCCAACCATGTGCCTGTAATAACTGTTGGGCTGAACACATACCTATGCATGCTGCACTTCTTTTAGAAGCAACATCATGTTGAGCTAGAAGCAGCTGTGTCTGACCTACTACCTACGGGGGGGAAAGAACCAGCAGTCCAGCTTTGGTGTGGGAGTAATTTCTTCAACTGTTCAGCTACTAATGTAGGGCAAGTATATAGCTGACAAATTAGAGCCCTCTGATATTGAGGAGTGCTTATCAGCATCAGCTAGTACAACTTATGGTACTCAAGTGGCACATTCAGTTCTGAATGCTAGAGTCTGGACAACTATTTTTTAATATACTTGGAAAATCAAGGACAAAATCACTGTCTTTTATGGACAAGTTTGTAGCTTATTATTTTATTTTTTTCACAGAATGAAAATGACAGTGCCAGTAAGATGAGTGGTCACTTGAATGAGGTCACTGTTAAGGATTTTCTATCATTGTAACACCTAATCTCGAGTTTGTGGAATGAGGTGTTGGAGTAGTAGCTGGATCATGCTCTGGAAATGCAGGCACTCATTAGAGTGCTAGAACATCACAGTAAGGAGAAGAGGCCATGTGTATTGTGAGATTCTGAGTAGAAAGATGGTAATGCATATCTTCACTTGCACCATGAAGACTTGGGGCTATTATGATGAGAGAGGAAAGCCATACGATGAACTTCTGGAGGGTGAAGAACCTTGGTATATATATGAATGGTGGAAGCTTTCTCAGAGCAGCCGATAAATGAAGGAACCCCACAAGAGCCATTATGTAATTTATGTCTTCCGATCCTTTGTTTGTTTGCTCTGTATATGTTGCAGACTCATGCAGCTTTGTCTAGGCCCAGTGTCATAAGTGTAGATTCTCTCATAAGCTTGGTAGAGCATCAGTCCAGTTACCTGTAGATTGCATTACAGCTTAGTGGTTCTTCCTGTATCTAGATACCTGTACCTATAGATTGTCTTACAACTTAGTGGTTCTTCCTGTATCTAGACACCTGTAAAGCTACTCTTGCACAGGAGAGGAGGGACGAACAATGTCAACCCTGCGATATGAGAATTCCAAACAGGAAAAGTGGATGTGGAAATTGGGTAGATGGCATGACTTCACACACTCTTCTCCATGTGGCAGCTGCAGTCAATCAGGTGGAAATGATTCAGTTCTTGACTTCAAGGACTCATCCTGTATCCATCAACATGCAGGACAAAGAAGGTAACACTACCCATGTGGCTGTGATCGGTGGACACAGAGAGGCAATGAACGCCCTCTAGACCAAAATATCGATGACACAATACTGAATAATAACCAGGACCCAGCAATAATCAATCAATGCCCTGAAGCATTGTTGGAGGCAGAGTAATTGATTGTGATAGCTGCCACCAAAGTCTGCCGCAAACTGCCTAAGAGGTTTTAAGCAAGGAGAGATATGGAATAGACAGAAATTGTGCAGAACTGAATAACCCAGCTGGGTAAGGGTTTAAATACCATCCAGCTGGCTCACAGAAATCACCCAAAAACCAATGACAGTGAGATAGCTTGTGATGCATATGATTAATCAGCAACCTATGTATGAATAGGGATGCGAGTGCTTTCATGCTAGTTCATCACCACATGGTAGGGTTCATTAATGGTGGGGTGATCCCCAACAAGTATTACATCTCATCAAGGACTTCATCGATCATCCCAATGTGCACCTCTTGGTGAAAAGTCATCAAAACTGGACGAGCCTTCATGTGCTGGCCAATTGTGGTAATCTTGATGCACTCAAGTTGATCCATGCAAAAGCTGTAGCCCGGATGAATGAAAATGACATTCCTTATGATATGCTAGCCAAGGACAGGAACGGTGCTACCATCATGCATACTGAGCATACCACATCATGGAGTTTATTTTTTCTGTTTGCAGTGAGTGTGATTTGCATCCTGAAGATCTTGTGAGCACTACTTCCTAGAGGTCTCCTCTGCATTATGCTGTGGAATACAGCCAAGTTAAATCTATTCAAATATTGCTGAAACATGGAGCCAATTGCACCATGCAAAATGGCAACAACTACAGTCCATCCTCCATCCATATGGCCTGTTCTAAAGACAGACTACACATTCTTAAATTGATGGTGGATATCAGTGGGAAAGACATCCTTCTGTCACGAGATAAGGAAGGTGGAACTGTGCTTTCATTTGCAGCTATTATACCTTGTGGAGAACGGAGTACGAATCAATGAAATGGATAACAATGGACTTACTCCTTTTTCAAATGCTATTCTGCTTGGCAATGCCACTGCCACAGAAAGCCTCCTCTTCAATGGAGCAAACCTTCTTATTAAAGACAAGAGAGGGTGCAATGCACTTCATCTTGCTGTGCGAGGAAAGAGGACAGATGTATTCAAGTATGTAGTCATCTTGGATGTAGCAAACATCATGGCATAGGATCCCAATAATCAGGGGATGTATCCCATCCATTTTGCTTTGAAGTTAGGCTTGAGTGAAATGTTGGTTCCTTTGTTGGCACTGACACAAGACCGCATTAGAGATGGGGATGGTAACAATTACATCCATTTGTCAGCCATGTCAGGAAATGACAAAACCTTGTTGCACATGCTTAACATGCCATATGCTAATGCCATGGTCAACGAAGCCAATCATGCAGGGCTTACCCCATTACACTTTGCTGCAGTGGGGTCAAGCCTACTTTCTGTTCAAAAGCTTATTGATCGTTGATCCTTCATCTACTAGAGTCAAACTGGTCTCACACCATTTATGAATGCATGTTCTAAATAAAAATTAGAAGCTGCTGAGTCTTTTATTCTACAAGCAAATTCCAAAAGAATTGAGTGGATCACTGTGGGAACACTTCCCTCCATTTGGCTGTGGATTGAAAGAACCCCCATATTTCACTTTCTGCTTGAGTCAGGGAATCGCTATCACACTCAAGGTTGATGGCATTAGTTTTTTGACAAGATTCTTTCTCTTAGAGACCAGAAGCTAGCATAAGCTGCTCTTTGGCACATGCGATGGGAAGAATGCATAGACATAGTGTCTCCTTAAGCCTCGCCCCCTTCTACTGATCTTAGAAAATATTCCAGAGGCTCACAGGATCATACTAGACCACAGCTCTAAAATATAGCCTTGATCTCCACACTACAACTACTGGGAGGAATTCAACTTCAAAGGAGTGACAATGATCCCACACAGATATTCAAAGAAAATGTTAGAAGCTGCCAAATATGGAAGTAAATATGGTTTACATTAGCCAGCTGCATGCCAGCAGTGGAACTACTGAGGAAGATGAAGAGAAAATGCAAGAAGAAATAGCCAAGAGTAGGCAGATAAACTCAAAGTGGCAAGTTAAAAAATAATAATAATTCAAATCCACTCACTATAGTCCACAAGTTGATAAAAGGTAAGCATACTACTGCACCTGTTGTGATGGCCTTCATATGGTCCAAGTAGTATAGTTTCAGTCTGTATTATCACTTGAGCTAGATTATCATCTATTTCGTTCTCGTTTTTCTCTTGAGCATTTTTGCTAGCAATATTCCACTTCCACAACAGTTTTCATCTCTATCTAGAAATACTTCAGATTTACATGAAAATGGCACATACTGTGAGAGCCTTCACTTCATAAGGGAGCGCATCCACTTCACTCTGTTTCTCAGTGTGCTAAGTTTACTCATTTTCTTCCTCGAAATCTACATTGATCGCCGTCATTTGTTGAAGCATTTTCATGAAGAAACTCTGGTCTGGATTAATTTTATAGCACCATTTTCTTCCTTTGGTCTTTCTATCATCAATTTTGGTGAACGGTTATCATTCTACCTTGATACAGAGTACTCAATGTCCAAAGAGAGAGAGCAGAGGTTGTCTTCTCCAACATGCTCATGGATCATTTGTCAGGCTTAATCACAGTATCACATCTATCCATCCCCCTATATATATATAGCATCCTTCCCACAAAACAGCTTAAAGTGTTACCCTATAATTTTCAGGTTTTCAAGATTAGCCTCTTTATGCAGAGGCGCCACAAGTTTCCTCTTCCATTCTGACAGACAACACTCTTTCTACATTACGACAACTTTCAACGAGAGTCAAAAACCCTCCACCTTCCTATGCCGCTGCATACCCAAAATCTCATTCACTTATCCATCCAGGCTGCAGATCTTTCACTTTCTCCAGCAAGTGGATATACAAGCTCATCCCACTCAACATAACCACAAAAAGTTTGATGTTGGTGAGCCCTGTCTTAGAGAGAACACTGGGAAAAGAGATGAGGATAAGGGGACAAACTGATCAGAAAGTTTACTAGCAATACTACACACCAGACTGAGTAGGACCACATTCCCTTTGGCTGTTCATCCAGCATTATTACCTCAGAAATAAATGAATTAGTCGATAGTTCAATACATCAACAAAACAATGAACACTTAACGACTTTCAGGTCGTGGCACAGAACTGAATGCACATTTCTTCCATTGGAACTGCCACTAACATGCTCTTTCAGAAAGAAGGACTCTCACCAAACTTGTCACCTGATTCATGTATTGCACCTAATGAACCTGTACGACACACTCCACCTGCTTCAAACTCCTGCCACCTCAGAAGTATGTGGTGACAGGTGTGACAGAAATTCTCTACCTTATATTCAGGTGGGAGGGAGAGTTAAACAGAAAGAGCTCACTCTTTCAACCCACAAATTTCCATAATTGCATGCCGAAATGGCAGAACTGTAGAGGAGCTGAAGAACCTCGACCAGGAGCTGGTAAAAAAATATCAAGTTGCAAAGGTGTCTTCAAGAGAGGAAAAGAGCTTCAACTTGTCTGTGTGTAGAGAGAGCTACACCAATAGTAGCTAAATTGCTGATCATTAATTGAATTTCAGATCAATTGGATCTAAATTTCGCATCAATTGGATTTCACAGCACTTCCTGATGAATATTCAGTACCTAGATACACCGAGCCATATTTTTTGCTCGAGTAATGAAAGGTCCAGAATTTGATTAGCTCCAGAAGGCATTACATTTTATAGTTTGTAATCTCACAGTAACCCCACCTACTGCAAGTTTCTTTCAGATTCCTACTACTCATTGGTTTAAAATACTAAAAATATATAGAGAAGCTAGAAATAGGGCTAATCTCTAGAAAGAGTAAAGATGAAGATGCCCAATGTCTCCCAGTGATTGCCTACTTTTTATATATGTAGCCTGCTTATTTGCCTCATGAAATTTATCTTAATCTGGTCATGATGTGAATAACATTAGCATAATAGCAGAGAAAGAAATACCTTGTTGGGAAAGGGGGATGCCTGTAATCAGAAATTGCTAAAACTTAACACTGTCACCCTATAGTTCAAAACTTTGCAACTATTAGTCTAGCAACGGGACACTGCATAATCTAAAAATCCCTTTTTGCCTTAGGCATATTTTATGCTCATCACAGGGAGCAATTAACAGCCACTGTATGTGCAAAACTACAACATCATATACCTGTACATGCACTTAATTCCAATGGTTCTGTGTATAAGATGAAAATGGAGCAACAGCGTGCTATAGAAACTGATGAACTGAGAAGAGCTATGAAAAATATCCCCCCTCAGGTATGTGGTGTGCCATCTATCTACTTGTCTTTCTATTTTTTTCCACACAAAACTTGCATACAATAAATTATGTCCCTTCATCTATCAGAAGACTCCAATGCATAGCAAGAACCCATTTCTTGATTCAGCACTAATCTCAGCCAAATACTTGAAGATTGGTAAAAGATTTCACTGTCATAAACACACTTGTACATATATATGCAATTTTACTCTTGTCACAATAGTTAACAGCACAAAACTTCAATAAAACCAGGTGGCTATATAATGTTTGTGTATCAATTGGTCTCCACAGAAGCTTGTTGTTGAGACATAGTTAATAAGACATAATTGAGTTGAGTTACCAACAGCTGCAATATATCAGTTGGTTTCCTCAGTACTCCTGTGAGAATAGTTAACCTCAACAAAGCCTGGTAACTACTTATAATGCATGTGTTTATGAGTATTATTTGAATATATAGACACATGGGTCTATACACAAACAAGATAACAAGTTAATTCTGGTATCATACTGAGTAACTTCTTATATACATATATATATATTATATAGGTGGCTGCTTGACTATAACAACAACAACTAGAACAAAATACTTTTCTTTAATCAGCTTTTTATTTTTTGAGCCAATGTTTCAACCAGAATAACTAGATTTTCATCAGAAACATAATTATGATGATGAGGACCAAAGAATTTTGGTCACAAAAAGCGGAGAATCCTTTAAATATTTCATGTCAGCTGAAAGTAATGTATAAGTTCAAGTAAAGAAATTATTTATTTACTAGAAATGAAACAAAATTGACCAAATGTTGATAGAAAACAAAAAACAAACATTTTTTGTCTTGTTTATATGTCAGGCTACTTTTATAAATTAGGATCTGAGAAAAGGGGTCTTATGTAGAGAAAAATGGTTTTGTGGTATGACAAAAATAAGCTCAAAGTTATAATTTGACTATTTTTCTTTTTTTGTACTGCACACCGATTTAGAGTGATAGCAATCCTTTATTAGTGTGCTAACATATGCATCTACTACCTTTCCTTTACATTTGTGTGAAATCTGAAGGCTCCTGCTTGCTTCTTTGTAGGCAAGAGTGAGGTTAGAAGATTGGTGGTAAACAAGCTTGCTACGAACTGTAACGCGGAGAAAATACTGCCAGAAACTCCCACAAAATGGGGGGATTTTCTACTGGCTCCTATAGTGGCTCCGTGGTTTAACAAACTAACAAACCACAGGAAGCTGCAAAAGCCATTTATTAAAAATGCATTTTTCTCAAAATAAATGATTCAAGCGTCTAACATTCAGGCTTTCATAACTTTTCTTCTGAATAGATGATTTGAGGGCATTGCTTTGTTCTTTCACCTGGTATATATCACTAACTCAGTTTTTTTAATTTTGTACATAAGACCCCTTTTCTCAGATCCTATCAATTATGATAATTTTGCACACATACTTGTGTATGTTCATCATAATTTTGCACACATAACTTATGTATGTTCATCATAATTTTGCACACATAACTTGTGTATGTTCATCATAATTTTGCATACATAACTTGCGTACCATATGCTTGTTCATCATAACTTTGCTACCAAAGGAATTGCAATGACTATTTCATTTCTCAATTCAACACTAATCCATTTCTCTATTTAATGAAACAGCCAAATATTGGTAAAAGATTAAACATGCTTAGTGGCTAACAACATAGAACTTCAACAAAATCAAGTAACTACCTATTATATATATATATATGAATACATAGGCATGTGTGTCTATCTTAGTAATAAAGATGGTAAATATTAACATCTATGATTGGTTAGTTATGGTGTTACACTGAGTGACTAGTTCTGGTGTTACACTGAGTAACTTTGTGTAGGCGGCTGATTGACAATGAATACAAACAAGACAAAAATGTTTTATTTAAACATAAACATGTGTAGATATAATATATTATATTAAAAATATATATTGGATTGACTAGTCAAAAATGAAATGAGATAAAATTGACCAATGTAGACAACAAATACTTACAGGCTCTTTCTATTATTATGATGAAGATCGATATTATAGTATATACTGCTTTTTTAATTTTAATCTGTAAATATATTATAGTATATACTGCTTTTTTAATTTTAATCTGTACATATTATAGGTCCATTATATTAATATATAAAGGGTCCTGTAAATGATATTGGTAAAATTCTTGTTTCATTTCTATTTGATGATAATAATATATTGTCAGGGATTGAGCCTGTTGCCAGGGAAGCCGATCGCTAGCTAATTATAGTGTAATAGATATTCATATCTAAGACTTGTAGATACACACACATATATACTGGCCTCCCATTGGTCGTGGTCTAGGCAGAGACTCATTACATTGTTATAAGGGCTGGTGGGAGAACCTATAAAAGGTAACCCACCAGCCACTTGCGGGGAGAGGGTACTGAGCTAAATGATAGTTTTGTTGAGGACCAGAGTGACTGTAACAGTACCATATTCCAGCAACCAGTGAGCACACCTCCATGACATAGCTATTCCTTGACATTTTTGATCTGTATCTACGCCATCCAACTAGCTATCCTCCGAACTGAACAGTTATCACAGACCCAAACAATGTCAGAAATGCAGCTTCATCCTCATAGTGATCCTCAACAGACAAGAAAATGTCATGTGAACTGAGGAACAGACGGAAGCCTAGAGAGTCTGAATCAGAGTACCCAACTGGCTCTGAGACAGAAACAGAAGAGAAGGAGGGGGTGGGTCACAAACAGCACTTCAAGTCAAGAGCTGGACCTCAGTGCGGAGAGTGAAACCTCTGTCCTCTCCATACTCCACATCACCCAGGCAGTGGACAGCAGATACCGGAGGGACCGGGAGGAAATGAGGCAAGCCAGAGACACAGAGATGAAACTGAGGGAAGCCATCAGAAAGCTAGAGAGGAAAGAGAGGAGAGAGGATAAACACCACCGCCAAGATAACGATGACATACATTACAAGAGGGAACGGCTTGGGAACTCAAGCAGAAAGAATATGACCGGCGATAACAAGAGTGAGGAATGTCGATGAAAGGAGGACGATGACAGATGCAGAGAGGAAGTCAGTTTCCAGGAGTGGCTATGGAGGGAAAACAATGAGTGGGCAAGGGAATACTCGTACACGCCTCTTTCAAAGATGGGATGACCTGGACAAATTCCTCTCTACATTCCAAGAACATATGCATACGTTTGGAGTGGGCCAACAATTCTGGCTGGCCAACCTGGTGCCACTCTTAACTGACCACCTCAGGGATGTCTACAGAGGTCTGATGGAGGAGACCAGAATAGATTTTGGCTGTGTCAAGGAAGCATTCCTGGCCTACTTTGACATCAACCCCGATACCTACTGATGGAAATACAAGGGAGCAGTGAAGAAGACAGGAGAGACCTGGATCGATTACTACCGGATAAAGGCCCTCCTGAAAAAAATGACTGAAGGAACATGAGACAGGGCAGCAGGTGCTGGACTAGTGGACAACAGAGGATGTCCTGACGGCAATGTCTGACCTGGTGCGAGCCTGGGTCAGAGACAGAAAGCCGATGTCAGGGAAGATTGGTGATGCACCTGGCCGACAATTACACCTCTAGCAGGGGCTGGGAGACAGACCCTGAGAGTCAGCCAACATCCTTCCGATCTGACCAATGGCAGTATTAATAAATCCCTGTGAGAGAAGAATGGTGGCAACAGGCAACAAACTCGAGACTGACAGAGAGGCAGGGTCAACCCGAGACGGACCACAACAAACCCTGGAACTGTCCAAAGTTTGACCCAGCCAAAGGACCCAGGTACTTCTCCTGTAACGAGTATGGGCACATCTCGATCTACTGCCCACAGAAGTCGGCCGACATCCACCTGGCTGAGACTAGCTGGCTGACCCTGGTTTACAAAGCATGGGTGGAAGATCAGCCGATGGAGAGGATGTCCATTGACACGGGAGCATGTACAATTGTCAATGCATGGGGGGGTGCCTGAGTCAGCCCACAATGGAAGGTCACAGGTGTTTGCACCCTTCATGAGACCAGAATGCCCCCTCCAGCTAGCCGACCTGAGGTGACCGTAGATGGGGAGACAGTGGACCCGGAAGTGGCCGTCCAACAAAGATGCAAGTAAGGTGCACTGTTAGGTATGGATGTTCCTTTTCTCTGTGAGCTAGGACTCAAGCTGGAGTGGGGGGAGGAGGTAATGGCAGTGCACATGAGAGCCCAGACCAGAGAACACAAGGTGGAGAAGGAGGGACCGGCTGGACAAGGGGAGTTGCATACAACCCCAATCAATTGACCATACCAACGGACTGGAGGCTGAGACCTTACAACTGGAGTGAAATGGACGACAAGATTTCAGATTTCCTAAAGCCCAAGGAGCACGAGGAAAAAACGTGATGGTAGGAGGATGTCCATCTCGGCCTCTAAGAAGCTGGTTGGGAGAGCTCCGGAAATGAAGGAGGCCCAGCAGGTAGACCTGGGTTTGGCTAACCTCCGAAAATGAACAGAGGAGCCTGACAGCGGTTTTGTGCTTGAAGATGGACTCTTCTACCAGAAGCACAAAGTGGGGGAGACAGAAGAAGAGGTGGGGAGGGGCATGAGATGGGACTACAACTGGTACTGCCGGAGAGCTATTGGAGAACAGTGCTGAGGACAGCCCATGCCATCTCTCTTGCAGAACACCTGGGAAAAAGGAAGACCCTTGCCAGGATCCTGGGATGATTCTTCTGGCCTGGAGTGACGAGACACATGAAAGGCTTGTGCCAGAGATGCCCCAAATGCTAGACGATGACAAGGTACCAACACAATCAAGCCCCCATGGTCAACATGCCGGTACTCAATCAACCATTCCACCGAATAGCCATGGATATAGTGGGTCCGCTGTCCAGGTCCAAGGCTGGGTATAGTTACATCTTGACAGTCTGTGAACTATGCTACCCAGTTCTCTGAAGCTATACCCCTGAAGAGCATTGACAGTGCCACAGTCTCACCAATGCCTTGATATCCTTATTCTCCATGGTGGGATTCCCAAAAGTGATCCTAAAGGACTGTGGAGCGAACTTTACCAGCACCTTTGATGTGAGAGCTCTAACAGCAGATTGGAGAGAAGGGAATCCACACATCACCATACCACCCCCAGACGGACGGTTTGTTGGAGCAGTTCAATGCGACAATGAAGCAGATGCTGTGAAGGGTCATGGCTAAGTTTCAAAACCAGTGGGACAAGGCTTTACCATATCTGATGTTTGCTGACAGGGAGGTGCCCCCGGCCTCGACAGGATTCTCTCCATTCGAGCTCCTCTATGGCAACCCAGAGGCCCATTCGACATTCTGAGGGGTCCTGGGAGGAGAAACAGAACACTCTGGAGAATGTGGTGTCCTTCCTCCAATGGGTGCAGAACCAACTGGCAGACACATGAGAGCTCGTGACCGTCAATGACTCGAAGGCCAAGAAAGAGCAAAAGACCTGGTACGACCAGACAGCCAGGGAGAGAGAATTCGATGTCAGGGACACAGTTCTTGTGCTGATGCCAGCTGAGTCCAACAAGTTGATGATTAAATTCAAGGGACCATACCCAGTAACTAAGAAGCTGTTCCCAATGACATACCAACTCCGGATGGCTGATAAGAGAAAGCAGACCCGGGTGTTCCACATCAATATGTAGGCTGAGTGGAGGGCCCCATCAGCGGTGTGTTGGCTTGCTACCCAAGAATGGAAGACGAACAAAATGAGATGGAAAAAGGTGACATCCCCTCATGGAAGGAGCTGGTAGCCAAAGAGAAGCAACCTATCAATGCACATCTGCAGGAAGAACAGAGGAGGGACCTGGAACACCTGCTAGCTGAATTTGAACAAACCTTCAGCACAAAACCAGGAAGGTTGGACCAAGCAATTATCAAGATCGAGACCGGAGATGCCTACCTCGTCCACCTGCCTCCATACAGGCTGCCCCATGCAAGGCATGAAGCAGTCCGGACCAAGATCAAGGGCATGTTGGAGGAAGGCCTCATTGAACCATCCACCAGCACATGGGCTTTTCCCATCATTCTCGTCCCTTAGAAGGATGACTCCTTCAGACTGTGTGTCAATTATCGACGATTGAACAAGGTAACAGTGGTAGACCCCTACCCCATGCCTAGGGTGTGATGACTTCCTGGACGGCCTCAGTAAAGCACAGTTTATCTCCACATTCGACATGACCAAAGGGTATTGGCAAGTGCCAGTAGAGAAGGCGACTCGGGAGAAGACTGCATCCTTGACCCCGTTGGGTAAGTACCAGTTAAAGTAATGCCATTCACCCTGGTGGGGGCATTCACAGTCAAAGAATGATTAACGGCCTGCTAGCAGAGATGTCACCATTTTCGGCCGCCTACATGGATGACCTGGTTGTGTTTAGTGATACATGGAGCCTTCACCTGCAACACCTTCGAGCTGTCCTAACAACTCTATGGGGAGCCGTACTGATGGTCAAATTGACCAAATGTCAACATCAATGTGCCTATCTCGGCCTATCTCTGGTCAGTGTCTGCATCAGTAAGGTCGTATTTTTTCTTTCAAAGTCACTTACTTTTCTTTGTATACATATTTGTCCTAACAAAATATTTCCTTTTCACCTCCATTAGAGATTCTATATTGCTGTTAAAAAGTGACACTCCGGAAGTTCTCTGCAGTGAGACAGTGTTTGACAACATGCAGTGAGACAGTGTTTGACAACATGCAGTGAGACAGTGTTTGACAACATGCAGTGAGACAGTGTTTGACAACATGCAGTGAAGCAGTGTTTGACAACATGCAGTGAGACAGTGTTTGACAACATGCAGTGAGACAGTGTTTGACAACATGCAGTGAGACAGTGTTTGACAACATGCAGTGTGACAGTGTTTGACAACATGCAGTGAGACAGTGTTTGACAACATGCAGTGAGACAGTGTTTGACAACATGCAGTGAGACAGTGTTTGACAACATGCAGTGAGACAGTCTTTGACAACATGCAGTGAGACAGTGTTTGACAACATGCAGTGAAACAGTGTTTGACAACATGCAGTGAGACAGTGTTTGACAACATGCAGTGAAGCAGTGTTTGACAACATGCAGTGAGACAGTGTTTGATGACATGCAGTGAGACAGTGTTTGACAACATGCAGTGAAGCAGTGTTTGACAACATGCAGTGAGACAGTGTTTGACAACATGCAGTGAGAGAGTGTTTGACAGCATGCAGTGAGACAGTGTTTGACAACATGCAGTGAGACAGTGTTTGACAACATGCAGTGAGACAGTGTTTGACAACATGCAGTGAGACAGTGTTTGACAACATGCAGTGAGACAGTGTTTGACAACATGCAGAGAGACAGTGTTTGACAACATGCAGTGAGACAGTCTTTGACAACATGCAGTGAGACAGTGTTTGACAACATGCAGTGAAACAGTGTTTGACAACATGCAGTGAGACAGTGTTTGACAACATGCAGTGAAGCAGTGTTTGACAACATGCAGTGAGACAGTGTTTGATGACATGCAGTGAGACAGTGTTTGATAACATGCAGTGAGACAGTGTTTGACAACATGCAGCGAGACAGTGTTTGACAACATGCAGTGAGAGACTGTTTGACAACATGCAGTGAGACAGTGTTTGACAACATGCAGTGAAGCAGTGTTTGACAGCATGCAATAAAACAGTGTTTGACAACATGCAGTGAGACAGTGTTTGACAACATGCAGTGAGACAGTGTTTGACAGCATGCAGTGAAGCAGTGTTTGACAGCATGCAATGAAACAGTGTTTGACAACATGCAGTGAGACAGTGTTTAACAACATGCAGTGAGGCAGTGTTTGACAACATGCAGTGAGACAGTGTTTGACAACATGCAGTGAGGCAGTGTTTGACAACATGCAGTAAGACAGTGTTTGACATGCAGTGAAACAGTGTTTGACAACATACAGTGAGACAGTGTTTGACAACATGCAGTGAAACAGTGTTTGACAACATGCAGTGAAACAGTGTTTGACAACATGCAGTGAGAGAGTGTTTGACAACATGCAGTGAGACAGTGTTTGACAACATGCAGTGAAGCAGTGTTTGACAACATGCAGTGAGACAGTGTTTGACAACATGCAGTGAGACAGTGTTTGACAACATGCAGTGAGACAGTGTTTGACATGCAGTGAAACAGTGTTTGACAGCATGCAGCGAAACAGTGTTTGACAACATGCAGTGAGACAGTGTTTGACAACATGCAGTGAGACAGTGTTTGACGACATGCAGTGAGACAGTGTTTGCCAACATGCAGTGAGACAGTGTTTGACAATATGCAGTGAGACAGTGTTTGATAACATGCAGTGAGACAGTGTTTGACAACATGCAGTGAAGCAGTGTTTGACAACATGCAGTGAAGCAGTGTTTGACAACATGCAGTGAAGCAGTGTTTGACAACATGCAGTGAGACAGTGTTTGACAACATGCAGTGAGACAGTGTTTGACAACATGCAGTGAGACAGTGTTTGACAACATGCAGTGATACAGTGTTTGACAACATGCAGTGAGACAGTGTTTGACAACATGCAGTGAAGCAGTGTTTGACAACATGCAGTGAGAGAGTGTTTGACAACATGCAGTGAGACAGTGTTTGACAACATGCAGTGAGACAGTGTTTGACAACATGCGCAGTGAGACAGTGTTTGACAACATGCAGTGAGACAGTGTTTGACAACATGCAGCGAGACAGTGTTTGACAACATGCAGTGAGTGTTTGACGACATGCAGTGAGACAGTGTTTGACAACATGCAGCGAGACAGTGTTTGACAACATGCAGTGAAGCAGTGTTTGACAACATGCAGTGAAACAGTGTTTGACAGCATGCAGTGAGACAGTGTTTGACAACATGCAGTGAAACAGTGTTTGACAACATGCAGTGAGACAGTGTTTGACAACATGCAGTGAAACAGTGTTTGACAACATGCAGCGAGACAGTGTTTGATAACATGCAGTGAGTGTTTGACAACATGCAGTGAGACAGTGTTTGACAACATGCAGTGAGACAGTGTTTGACAACATGCAGTGAGTGTTTGACAACATGCAGTGAGACAGTGTTTGACAACATGCAGTGAGACAGTGTTTGACGACATGCAGTGAGACAGTGTTTGACAACATGCAGTGAGACAGTGTTTGACGACATGCAGTGAAGCAGTGTTTGACAACATGCAGTGAAGCAGTGTTTGACAACATGCAGTGAAGCAGTGTTTGACAACATGCAGTGAGACAGTGTTTGACAACATGCAGTGAGACAGTGTTTGACGACATGCAGCGAGACAGTGTTTGACAACATGCAGTGAGACAGTGTTTGACAACATGCAGTGAGACAGTGTTTGACAACATGCAGCGAGACAGTGTTTGACAACATGCAGCGAGACAGTGTTTGACAACATGCAATGAGACAGTGTTTGACAACATGCAGTGAGACAGTGTTTGACAACATGCAGTGAAGCAGTGTTTGACAACATGCAGTGAAGCAGTGTTTGACAACATGCAGTGAGACAGTGTTTGACAACATGCAGTGAGACAGTGTTTGACAACATGCAGTGAGACAGTGTTTGACAACATGCAGTGAGACAGTGTTTGACAACATGCAGTGAGACAGTGTTTGACAACATGCAGTGAGACAGTGTTTGACAACATGCAGTGAGACAGTGTTTGATAACATGCAGCGAGACAGTGTTTGATAACATGCAGTGAGACAGTGTTTGACAGCATGCAGTGAGACAGTGTTTGACAACATGCAATGAGACAGTGTTTGACAGCATGCAGTGAGACAGTGTTTGACAACATGCAGCGAGACAGTGTTTGACAACATGCAGTGAGTGTTTGACGACATGCAGTGAGACAGTGTTTGACAACATGCAGTGAGACAGTGTTTGACGACATGCAGTGAAACAGTGTTTGACAACATGCAGTGAGACAGTGTTTGACAACATGCAGTGAGACAGTGTTTGACAACATGCAGTGAGAGAGTGTTTGACAACATGCAGTGAGACAGTGTTTGACAACATGCAGCGAGACAGTGTTTGACAACATGCAGTGAGAGACTGTTTGACAACATACAGTGAGACAGTGTTTGACAACATGCAGTGAGACAGTGTTTGACAACATGCAGTGAAACAATGTTTGACAACATGCAGTGAGACAGTGTTTGACAACATGCAGTAAGAGACTGTTTGACAACATACAGTGAGACAGTGTTTGACAACATGCAGTGAGACAGTGTTTGACAACATGCAGTGAAACAGTGTTTGACAACATGCAGTGAGACAGTGTTTGACAACATGCAGCGAGACAGTGTTTGACAACATGCAGTGAGACAGTGTTTGACAACATGCAGTGAGACAGTGTTTGACAACATGCAGTGAAACAGTGTTTGACAACATGCAGTGAGACAGTGTTTGACAACATGCAGTGAGACAGTGTTTGACAACTTGCAGTGTGACAGTGTTTGACAACATGCAGTGAGACAGTGTTTGACATGCAGTGAGACAGTGTTTGACAACATGCAGTGAGACAGTGTTTGACAACATGCAGCGAGACAGTGTTTGACAACATGCAGTGAGACAGTGTTTGACAACATGCAGTGAGACAGTGTTTGACCACATGCAGTGAGAGAGTGTTTGACAACATGCAGTGAGACAGTGTTTGACAACATGCAGTGAGACAGTGTTTGACAACATGCAGTGAGACAGTGTTTGACAACATGCAGTGAGACAGTGTTTGACAACATGCAGTGAGACAGTGTTTGACAACATGCAGTGAAGCAGTGTTTGACAACATGCAGTGAGAGAGTGTTTGACAACATGCAGTGAGACAGTGTTTGACAACATGCAGTGAGACAGTGTTTGACAACATGCAGTGAGACAGTGTTTGACCACATGCAGTGAGAGAGTGTTTGACAACATGCAGTGAGACAGTGTTTGACAACATGCAGTGAGACAGTGTTTGACAACATGCAGTGAGACAGTGTTTGACAACATGCAGTGAGACAGTGTTTGACAGCATGCAGTGAGAGAGTGTTTGACAGCATGCAGTGAGACAGTGTTTGACAACATGCAGTGAGACAGTGTTTGACAACATGCAATGAGACAGTGTTTGACAACATGCAGTGAGACAGTGTTTGACAACATGCAGTGAAGCAGTGTTTGACAACATGCAGTGAAGCAGTGTTTGACAACATGCAGTGAGACAGTGTTTGACAACATGCAGCGAGACAGTGTTTGATAACATGCAGTGAGACAGTGTTTGACAACATGCAGTGAGACAGTGTTTGACAACATGCAGTGAGACAGTGTTTGACGACATGCAGTGAGACAGTGTTTGACAACATGCAGTGAGACAGTGTTTGACGACATGCAGTGAAACAGTGTTTGACAACATGCAGTGAGACAGTGTTTGACAACATGCAGTGAGACAGTGTTTGACAACATGCAGTGAGACAGTGTTTGACAACATGCAGTGAGACAGTGTTTGACAACATGCAGCGAGACAGTGTTTGACAACATGCAGTGAGACAGTGTTTGACAACATGCAGCGAGACAGTGTTTGACAACATGCAATGAGACAGTGTTTGACAACATGCAGTGAGACAGTGTTTGACAACATGCAATGAGACAGTGTTTGACAACATGCAGTGAGACAGTGTTTGACAACATGCAGTGAAGCAGTGTTTGACAACATGCAGTGAGACAGTGTTTGACAACATGCAGTGAGACAGTGTTTGACGACATGCAGTGAGACAGTGTTTGACAACATGCAGTGAGACAGTGTTTGACAACATGCAGTGAGACAGTGTTTGACAACATGCAGTGAGACAGTGTTTGACAACATGCAGTGAGACAGTGTTTGACAACATGCAGTGAGACAGTGTTTGATAACATGCAGTGAGACTGTGTTTGAGTAAAACAGTGTTTGACAGCATGCAGTGAGACAGTGACAGCAAATGGGCACATACAATAATTAATAATAATGATGATGATGATGATGATGATGGTGATGAGGATGACCATGATGATGACAATGGTGATGGTGATGATGATAATAATAACAATAGTAGAAGTAATAGTAGTAACAACAACAACAACAAATAGATGCAAATAGCTTTCTATCATTAAATGAAATCAAGCAGGATGAGACCAATGCAAGACTAATGCATAAAGTGAGACAAGTGAAGATCATGTCATGTTTGGTCTGTGAAGAGATTGCTTCTCCTTTATCCCAAAAGACAGAAAGAAGTTTTGATCCTTAAAGGATTTAGCTACTCCACAAAATAATCTACTCAAAAAGCCCTCAAAGGAGCATGAAGTATAGAAGTAGACTAAATATATCAAAAGATAACTTTGAAGAGACTAGGCTTAGGTACAGCATCTAGAAGGACCATATCAAACACCAGTCAAACACCAGCCGAAGCATATATCATGCAACTATACAGGCCCATAGGAAGCAAATCTGAACTTGTACGGCAACTAAGCCACACCCACAATGGGAGTGGCTTTACTTGATACTGGAACTAAACACACCCAACTTATACTCTACCTAATAGCACTCCTTTTGGAGCTACAGCAGGATTCATACAGAAACTTTTGTTATGGCAGGGGGGGGGGAGAGAGATAATCGCTCTCAATATAACAATCATCTGCAGGGCTTTGCACAGGATATAGATTGGGGGGGAGGGAAGGGAAAATTTGTACCTAATTGGCAGACTGGTGTAGGGAGATCTGGGGGGAGCTTCCCACATTTTATAATCTCTGAGATAGCAAAATTGCTTGAATTTGAGCTTAGCTACGACTGTTATGCTGTTATGCCAAAGGAAATATTATAGAATAAGTTTGGGGTGGGAGATGTGTTTTATTATGTTGGGATCTGAGTTGTTGTTTTGGGGGTGGAGGGAGGGGGATATCGCAGGACTCCATCCCCCTGTATGAAAACCTGCTACTGGTTGCCACACAGTCGTAATAAATGTATGTTTTACTGTTATAATGTCTCTGTGTGACCATCCAGTGTTGAAATTGTGGATACGTTTTGGGTCCTATAGAGTGCTCTACATATTGAGGAGAATTTTCTTAGGAACTTCACTTACATTATATTACAAAACAATGTTACTATAAAATAATTTAATTATGACATAATTATAACAGGATAGATTGTTGATTTATTAGTTAAAATTGTCCGAAGATACCACTTCTATGCTTACTTTCTGCAACAAACTCATTAAGGCATGATTTCAAGTTAAGTTCATTGGTCTTCTCCTTGTGTATATTATACATGAATTACCATTAAATTATTGAGGCGTTGCTCATTGTTGAACGCAAGTAGGTCTTGACTCGACGCAACCCTGAAACACTTCTTTCACTCACGGCATTGGTTGCAGGAGTAACTAAAAGCAATTTAACTAAAGTACATACCTCAGACATGAAACTTTGCTGGACAGGAGAAAGAGTCTTCAAGTACTTTATGATGTCAGAGAGAGTGCTCACTTCTGGTGGTTCCCATTGCTGTACTTATAAGTTGTAAATGGGTAGTTAGACTAGACTCATTGAAGTCATCGTGGTAAATTTCCATGACAAACTTTAACTCGTCGCTATAGTCCACTCCCCTTGCAGATTTCAGAAGAAGGTTCTCAAGTTTAGTCGAGAGTGTGATAGCTAGGCTGATCAAACCGTTCTTTTATGAATGCTATAATGAAATCAAGACATCTAAACAGATCCTTAGGTTCAGTTGGATGATACGCTTCACCACTGCCAGTGCTGAGTCTAACTGGAGTTTTCCTCCTCCTGGGTAGAACAGGGTCGCTAACCTCCAATTTTTCTTGTAAAGAAATAACCTTCAACCAAAACATGTCAAAGAAGTCCTCGCTCCAAAGACTTTCCAAGGTTTTCCGTGTAAGCATGGCTAATTCTTGACCTTCTGAGGCACTTAAAGAGGGTTTTTGTAAAGTTTTACTTAAATTATCTGTGTGTTTAAGGATTAACTCACCAAGCACTTAACTCACCAAGCACTACACCAAACAAATATTCAAAAGTGGACATGCTATATTTTACACCAATTAATCGAGCACGGGTTTCCGAATCCCTAGCTATATCAAGAGCTTCTTCCCAAACTGCCTGAACAACATAATAATGCTGTTCAGTTAAGAAGCCCTGACTGTCCACCTAGTGGGACACAGGGTTTAAAACCAGTTGTTCTAGCTTTAATCTTGTTAAACAAGCCTTCTTGCCGAGGTGAGTATTTAAGCAATTTAGATATTTCAAAAGTAGTATCTAGATTATTCTTGGTGGTACCTCCAGCAGCTAAATTTAGAGCATGACCATAGCAATGGACAAAAATAGCTCGTGACTCTTCTCCACAAATTTGAGTAGAAGTCCCACCCCTTATACCACACATGTTTGCAGCACTGTAATAGTATTGAGCACGACAGTTATGAATGCTAAGATTCATACGACACATTGCATCCTTCAAACTACCAACAAAGGCATCTGCTTTTATGGACTCAACGTGGTCAAGGCCATAAAAGTCTTCATGGGGTTGAAAATCATCATCAATCCACCGAAAGCAAATAACGAATTGCTCCTTATTGGAAGAATCCAACACTTCATCAGCCATCAGGGCAAAATACTTGCTTGCTGGATAGAACTGGTTTTATCTCAAAGAATATGTAATGCCATTATTTAAATAACTTCCATTTTGTATTTGTGGACTAGTATATATATTTATCAGTTTTCTGACTTAACATGGCCGATATTGCAGGATCGTCCAATGCACGAAGATGCATTAATTGCATGAAGTTACTGTCAATTTCATCACCAGCACCATGAAAAGCTATTCCTTGTCTAGACAAGGAATTGAATA
The DNA here is from genome assembly GCA_028752905.1 of Cladorhizidae sp. MBARI D1340-BT2. Classification (NCBI taxonomy): domain Eukaryota; kingdom Metazoa; phylum Porifera; class Demospongiae; order Poecilosclerida; family Cladorhizidae; species Cladorhizidae sp. MBARI D1340-BT2. Next base: position 25,251,983 of record JAQNBH010000018.1, read on the forward strand.
TTCTGAGCTACCTTGGTCTGTTCATGGCTATTTGCAAAGCATGTTGAGAAGATATTATACTTCCAACATCACTAGTCATACCTGGTATAGTGATCACTAAATTGGTAGCTGCTTTATGAGCTTTTGTGCTCTCATGTTTGTTGAAGCATCGAGTTCCATCCTTCCAGTTACTGAACCCAGACAAAAAGGTTGAGTCCTGCATGTTTCCCTGGATCATCTTCAGTTTGCATAAAATATATACTAGCTGTAAAATATGGAATGATTGCTGCCAAACCTATATAGGATATGAGTGGCAGATAGGCTTACTAGCAGAAGCTGCCCCACTGTATCTTACTTGTTTAGATTGCTTGCACACACGTGAAACAATAAGCCAAGTCTTGACTGGAATCGTAGTGAAGCCATTTCCATTGGTTGAACCAAGCGTGCTGAAAAGAGCGGTGAGAGATACTGGTTCTGCCGAAAGATCGCTTAGGAAAACTAAAGTTAGTTGGTTGAGTCAGAGAGGGAAGCTTGGACGAACTCTGAAATGATGGGTGTGGTTTCCATGAAGTGCTCCTAGCAGAGAATTGTGACTGGCGAGATGACAAATGAAGAGACCATTTAGTAGTTGGCATATTAAATAGCACACTCTCACAACAATTACAAATAGATGAGACCTCACACTCGAGAAGGCTAAGAAAAAAATTCGCCAGAGAGAAGCAGTCGAAGAACAACAACACGACTCAAAGAAGAAAACACTGGAAATACAGAACTAGAAGAAGTCCGAAGACAGCGACGATTCCCCACAAAAGAGAGAAATTACAAGAGCCAGTGCTCTCGCTGTGGAAATGAACGAAACCCTTGGGGAAAATGTCGGGCTAAAGAAATAGTATGTTACAAATGTCAGAGAAAAGGCCATTATAGCAGCCAGTGCTTTTCTAAACGAAGTAGAAGAACAAAATTATCTTGCAGCGGTATTCCTGGACTCTATCTCAGACAATACTTCCTCTACATGGGTCTCAACACTTTGACTTGATGGGAAAACGAATACAGTACCTTCAAGCTTGACATGGGAGCTGAAGTGACAGCAATTTCGAAGTAAACTTACTACCATCTGGACAGACCACCACTAACCAGGGCAAAGATAATACTCTGTGGACCCTCCAGCCAACCACTCAAGGTACTCCGACAGTTCATTGGAACCGTCTCTCACAGAAAGAAAACGGTGAGCCAACCAACATATGTAATAGATGGGCTAAAGCATAACCTACCTAGGGTGACCGGCACTAGAGCTAGGTATCCGAGATCCCAAACACCAGTAATTTAGAGGTCCAGGATCAGTTTTCATCTCTATTCCAAGGACTGGGTAACCTAGGGGATCAATTTGAGATACACCTCAGCCAGATGCTAGGCCACATTCACTATTTACACCCCAACACATGTACCTCTGCCATTATGCCCCAGAGTCCAAAAGGAACTTAACCGAATGGAGTCTTTAGGGGTGATCTCAAAGATGGACGAACCTACCCCCATGGTGTGCCGGAATGGTAGTGGTGCCAAAGAAGGAAGGAGCACTTCACATGTGTGGACCTGAAGCCACTGAATCAAAATGTCATACGAGAAGTGCACCCCCTTCCAAAAATCGACAAAACACTCGCACAGCTACCAGGAGCAAGGGTAAGGAGGGTCTTCAGTAAATTGGACTCGAATAATGGATTCTGGCAGATAGCATTGGCCAAAAGCTCCCTCCACCAAAGTTACTGACATTCTATTGATGTCCTCATCTTCTTCTTTTTTAAGGAGAGGAAATGTAGTGATGTCACTTAATCACTACTTACATTTGGGGGGGGGGGGGGGGGGGGGGTATGTGATGTCATCACTTTAATTTGGATTAGTCAGTTCTTGTAAATTATTACCCCACCAGCTAGCCATTGTCCCATTTGTTCTGCACATGTAACCTATTCTATTAAAAATAGAATTTTTGCTTCTCTGTCATTGTCAATGATATCACTCCATTTATTGTTTTAGTCGTCAACTATGAAATGGCACTGTTAATTTTATCTTGATATTGAAGCACTTGCTGATTTATCATTACTTACAGCATTTTTGTGTCAGCTATTCATGACAATTAGTCTGCTGAGTAAACCTTGACCCTAGCTATGCCCACTTTTTGGCTAAAGCACACCTACTTGCTATTATTACTTAGTTAATCAGCAAGAATTTTTATCATTTTAAATTGCTTGGTATGGCACTGAGCAAATTTGTCAATGACTAATGAAATGTCAATAGAAATGTTTTGATGGATGTAGAGTAATGTCAACCCATTGAGCCGAGTATAGCCCATTGTTACGAAGGGAAGTTTATATTCATTTCAGTCCACTAAAAGAATGTTCAGAAGATCAGCTAGTCACAGGCAAGGTTCATAAAAAATCTGCAATACCCTGAGCAAGATGGCTTATAAGAAGTCTTCTGTTCCTGTCATTTCATGCCAACAGTGCAACTCACTCTGAAAATTGGCGGGGGTGGAAGATCATCTTGATAGGATTCAGTCATTTGTTGAAATTTATTGCTGCACTCTTCAGCACTGATGGTAATGTTACTAAGTGCATACCCTGTAAAGCTCTTTGAAGAGGAATACTAGAAAGGTCATCTAGTTCTGAAATCAAGTGGTCAACAAGAGGAATCTATGACGTAATATTCACTTGGATAATTGGAAGGAATATTGACTCTGTGACGCTGGTGGTCACAAAGTCTAGGCAAGGATTGCTGTATACCATAGTTTCTCAATAGCGTTGAACCATTGAGAGTAATGTATATCTATATTTCTTCTAACAACCTTCAAAGTTGCAATCACATTGACAGTCTCACCTGCTGCTTCAACTCTATCTTTTGCTTCAGCCTGAAGACTGGAGGTTAAGGCTTGGATATACTTAAGACCAGCATTGGCAATAGCTAATGCACTAAGGCAATCTGTTGTGATAGTTGCTAGCAAAAGTGTTCTGGCATCATTATTGAATCTGCAGACCACTCGGTAGTTACCACCTGTGTGCGCTTATATTCTTTTTGTTCATAAAATGTAGCATTTATCACACCAGCCTAAAAGCGATGGCACTTGGTTCTGGTTTTATTGTTGATGCTTATAACTAATGATCATGTTGTGACTGGTTCAGATGAAATCTATGTTAAATTCAATAGCCAGCTGAGAAAGGTAATAAAAACAAACAAGAGGGTATTTCCAAGTGATGAAATCAGTTTTTAAGACACTGTACTTGACAATTAATTACATGACTGCATGCTAATTCGAAATTGGAATGAAGTTATGGCTCATTTTTGGAAGATAGCAGAACAATATTTAGAGGCTTATGCACGAATTTACACAATTGTCCTTTTTATATATTGCCTTATGATTTCCTTGCATGTGACAATAGAAGGATAAAGTGACTGGAAGAGGTTGAGAGTAGTCACTGAACCAATCGAGTTCAGCATAAGTCTTTTAACTTATGAACTACTGAGGCTGGTTTGTGTATCATCAATGGACTTCTCCAGAAAGCGCTGGCATTTTGGATGAGCAGCAAAATACATAAAAATTCGCCCTCGAATACCCATCATGTTACGAATACTTGATACCTCCTCCCTCCAATGACTTAACAACTGATAAGTTTAGGCGGTGTGATATGCAATGGAGATATAGTGCCAGAGGTATTAAGTGTAATAATGGCTGCAGCTCTCCTTGTCTTACCATGCATGTTTCCTTGGCCATCATAGGCTTGACCTCGCAACTTTGTGAGATCTAAATTGCAATCTCTCAAGAACCCTAAAATCTTCTCAGCTAAGTGGGCATGGTTACACCAGTTTCACATTCAAGGAATGTGAGTAAGTCTTCCCTCACAAGGCAGGATGAACATACATAATGACAAGACTCAGTGAGGCTTTTTTCACACTCTGGATGATCTGATCCCTAATATGCTCTCCAAGAATGCCAATAATTTGATTCTGAATATCAGCTGATGTATAGATGGCATTTTTTGAGCAGTGACAAGATGTTTCTTCTAGGACTTTATCGCCAGCTTCAACTCTGAATTTTAGTAAAGCCAAGAAATTCCCATGATTTGTTGATGTATGCTTCTCCACATCAGTGCAAGAATCATAGTGGCCTCTCAAGGAAATGTGCTGTCGTCCACACAAAACAATTGCTGTCGTCCACACAAAACAATTGTCTTTACAATTGATTTTAACATCTCTTTGTTCGTAGCAACCCTACCAGCCATAACCTTATCAAGTTGACATTGAAGGCTAGGCTGACAATTAAAGACACTAACAATGATCTAACTACTGCCAACTTATGATGCTCCTTTTCTGAATGCTTATGCAGCAATTCTAATGCCTTGCTAAATCGTGTCAAAGGGCACTCAACTAAAAGGCCAGGCTCTGAGCTATGATACCCAGCAAACAAAGCCATACACTAGCCAAGGGGTGGTTTAAATAGGCAATCTTTGAAAATCTGTCATTTATGCCACGTGTGAAATGATTGGTCAACGACTCATACTTGTCAATATCAGGAATATCACCACTAGCTAAATCATCAACATGACTTGCTATATCTCTGCATTGCAACGTATTAGATTCCACTCTAGATCCAGGATGATGAAGCTGATCACTGCCACAAACACTTAATATTACATCATCATCACTTACAGGACAGTCAGTTTCAGATCTCCCCTTCAGCTTGTGATGGTGCTGCCGTGGCTTGAAATACTTGTACGGTGACATTTTGCAATAAAATGGCAACTGTAATATGGCCAGATGGCAGGCAGGAGTCAACCGATTTCACTATACAATTACAAAAATTAATTTGAGGGGGTTGCTTGCAGGAGTCAAACAATTTTCAATTATACAATAAATCAAAATTACATTGAGGGGGATGCTCTAGTACTTCCCCACCCGAGCTACCTCACTGGTTGGTGCTTGACATAATAGAGCATTGTGTTTAGGGAAGTTTGAGCATCCTACCCAATAAGCCTCAATTTCTTGCTTCCTCCTACTTTTGCAATTTTCTTGTTATAGCTGGATATATCAAAGTTGTCAGCAGGTGATTTCAAATTTTTGACCAGAAACATCACGTCTTGGATTTTAAGCCAGTACATAAATTGGTAACAAATTTAACTTGACCAGTCTTTCCTTATACTGTAGAGCCTCAACACTTAGAATGAATTTGGTTGCACGTCGCAGAATTTTTTCTAGTTTGACAACATCTTTGATAAGTCTAGGTCGCCACAATTGTGAACAGTATGCAAGAGTACTTCTTACCAACGTTATGTATAATTTCTTTCTGAGAGTGTTATCAGTTGATGTAATAGCTCTTCTTCAGATGCATAGCTGAATAGGTCTTTGAGCACAGTCTAGTGCAGTGATTTGACCACGTAAGACCACTACTCACTTGAATACCCAGATCAGAACAACAGTCAACACTTTGGATCTCTGTGTCACCTATAGAGTAATCATGACAGAATATACATCCTGTTGAGAAGTGCACAACAATTGAGCATCCATTCCTTACACCACACATCAAACGAGCACAGATCCTGTTGTAAAAAGCAGCAATCATCTTGACTCTAACAAGCTTGGTGTCATCAGCATATATGAGTGTGTTATAGCCTCAGTAGCATCGTTTATAATAGCCTTGCGGAACACCCGACAGGATCGGTAAAATATCGGAACTTATAGAGGAGATGCAGGCCTATATTCTTTAGATATCTTCGAAACCTTTCCATAAGGGCCAATTCTCCATAGTTTCAACAGTAGCTTTTCATGTTGAACTGAGTCAAAGGCCTTGCTAAGATCCAGGAATAAAACATCACAGTCATTCCCTAGGTCTATCGAGTCGAAAATAACTGACAGGCAAGATAACATTTGTGTCAAACAGACACAAATCTTTAAGAAACCAAATTGTTTCGGTGAGATCTTGGGCCTAATAAAGGCAGTGATCTGGTCATATATGATTCTTTCTAGAACCTTTGATACAATACAGAGTAGGGAGATCGGACGATAGTTGGTTGGATCAGACAGATTTCCCTTTTTTGGCTCTTGTGAAGTTTCCACTCTTTAGGAATAGTGGCTGAGTCAATGCAAGAGTTAAACAAATAGGTCAGTCGTTCATAGAGCGCTGTAGCACAGTGCACGAGGGGATATTATCACAACCGTATGCCTTAAGAACTCAAAAGACATCCAACTCGTCACTTGTAATATTGATGTACTTGGAAGATCACAGATCTCAGGCACCTGTTCTCCATGTCTCTCTAACAGTGAAATGACAATAGCAACGGTGTTGGAAACAGCTCTCTAGAGTCTTTCCGGCAAGGAAATGGCACTAGCAAGCTGGTAGAAGAGATCAGAATGCGCATGCGCAGTTTGGTGCAAGCGGCCGACTATAAGGAGAAGGGGAGAAGTGCAGGGGGCTATGGATTTGGGACAGGTTGTATTTTCTCAAAAAGGATGGCCATCAGTACTTGTAAGGTTTCTAAACCATCAGCTGCTCCGTGAAGGTTCTTCGGGTGCTTTTTCCTTCCAGTCAGTAGTGATAGCTAACTGACAGACCATGGTATCTGAAGCTGAAGCAAGTGATTCTGGAGAGATTGCTAAAGCCCCCCAAAAATGTACATAAGTAAAATTTTCCTTTCAAAGTATTAATTTTAACTCAGTCTGCATCTTACACAATTGTATAAAGCTCAGTGTGTTACAATCTTAGAAACCATGGGGATAGAATAAAAGAGAACAGTACACAGGTGAGTCCAGAATATATGACACTCATACATAAAGCTTTTAGGGGACAGTCATCATTCCAGTATTTGGTTCCCAAGCAATTCTCAGGTGTATCTTAATTCAGTGACACCAACTGTACAAGCAAGATTGTGATCTTACAGAAGCTTACAGAGCTGTAATGTCAGTGTGCATTCGATGACAGAAGTGATAATTGTTGGGGAAAATATTGAACTCTAGTTAATTAATATAAGCCACATACTCCTACTGCTCAATGACATCAAGCTAATGCCAGACAAAAAAAACCCCGATTCTCATCAGATTACTATCGAATCCATGTGTACTACCCATTTATTGGCCAAATGACTGAGCAGTTGGAGAGGTTTTGTAATGAGCACAAGGAAACTATTGCAGCCGAGTATCTGTTCCAACAAATGTAATCAGAATTGAGTGAAGAAAATGCTGATTTGATGATATCCTATTATGAAAAATTTATGTTCTTGGAAGAGAATTCAGATTCAGTAGTTCAAATAACTAAATGAAGGAAAAAAATGAGTTACCACACCTAAAAAGATGCCAAATGCAGTGACCAATGCATTGTCTGAAGCCAATCATCAAAGTGTTGTATTTTTTCATTGTGGAAAGTGTATCATGTGAACGATCATTTTCTGCCCTTCACCATGGACCCTTTTTGCAATGACAGAGGAAAGGCTAAGTAGACTAGTGGAGCTCTTGACATTGTGAACATGATTATATACTTTCACTTAGGAAAATGTATCAAAGGAAAGCAAATTGGAGACAGTTAAAAGGCAATTCTTTATTTTCTACGTATATTAAGTTAATGATGATTCATGAATGCATATTCAATTGAGTATATAGTATATACCATATCTCAGATCCTGTTGCTCTCAAAAGAGCCATGCATCAATAGCAAACTGTCTGCATTCACTGCTTCCTAACGATTTTTTCTCCCTAGATATGGCCCTGATAATCTAGAGCTTCAGTAAATTATCCAGTGCGGCAAACTATCTTTTATCAAGGAAAAATCTATCTAACCTGTGTCAGACCCTCATCTTGCTCCCTCCAATACAACTTTTGGCTACCTATCTACTCTTCAGTGACTGACTCATTCGATACATTTTTAGTCCATGCTTCTCCTCATTTGGTCCTAGTTGAGCTAGCTACCATTGCCAAAGTTTGTCTCATATACAAGGTCTTTCTTTCTTGGCTGCAGCCGGTTGCCTTCTGTTAATACTCACACGTTATGTGGAAATAAATCCAGGTCCTGGAACAGCTGCAACTAAATTGGCCACTGAGAGGAAAGCTAAGAAAGTTTTCTTCTGTCAAGAGAAAATCAAGGAATCAGTAGGCCAACAGCTCGGAGATGACGCTGTCCAGTGCGATGGAAGCTGTGCTACGTAGATCCATCGTCATTGTGGTGGGCTGTTCAAAAGCTTTGAAACGGTCTGCAAATCACCAAAACCCTTATCTTTGTAGGCTTGATAATGTTGACATCTCTCAAGGGTTTGGTTCTTGATCTCTCCAGGTTTGAAGCTTTGTCTAATCCTAATAAATGTTGTCAGTGACTCTGCTGCATGTGGTCCTGGTAGCTTACCCCTCTCTACTGTAAGCACTCCCTCTTTCATTATCTCCTCTTAGACTGAACAAAAGCCATTAGAATCTCAAAATCCTCTTTTGTCTGCTTAAACACCTGAAGTCTTGAAAATAAACTTACTTAAATCTTTTATTATTCGTCTGATTTTCCAACTTTTTGCTTCACTGAAACCTAGCTGTCGATATGATATTCAACAGTGCCATCTGGTTTCATTACATTTCAAAGGATAGATCCTCAAAAGATGGTGGAGTTATGATTCTATGTGTATCTCTGAAATACCCATCTTCTCACTCTCTTTACGTTGTTGTCATCCTCATACTAGACGCATGCCGGCTAGGCTCAACAGTTTTGCCAGAGTGGGTATAGGACAGGTTTTGGAAAGACTGTTGGTGAGTAAGTTGTCACATCTAGGATGATGCCTGCTCCTTTACCACCATTGGATGCTGCATTGGACGAGTCGATTGATTTCAAATTCTGCCTCCTAGAAAGGTGCGCATGTCCATGCATCCAAAATTCAGGTTTCCACGACTACTGGTTCTTATTGTGGTAAAAGCAGGAGTAACAGTGTTTATCAAGTTAGCTCACGTGATATTTATAAGTAAAGGTCATCCTGAAGAGAATTAAAGCCATAACCAGAATGACCTGTATTCGATGATCCTGCTGTTAGTCAAGGAATGGTCTGTGGTGTTGGCCTGATTCATGGAGCTGATGTTGGCATGGCCTCTACCAAGGTTCAAGGCTTATGCTCCCTTGCTCATAGAGGACTAATAATTTGTTGAAGTATCCATCCTAGCAGCCACCTACAAGTATTTACTCCATACCTGACCAATCATAGATGTAATTAATCTATCGTATTAATGTGCATATAGTTGTATATGTATTTATTTAGATGCATGCCTTATAAGTCATCTGGTTTTGTTGAAAGTCAGTTCTGTTAACTATTGTCACACGAGTAAATTTCTAAGGAAACCAGCTGATCACTTCTTCTAATGAAAATATGCAGCTGTTGGTAACTATGGTGTTAGTATTGTCACGAGTAAATCTCTGAGGAAACCAATTGATACGCCTTCATGAAGGTTTGAGCTGTTACAAGAGTAGGACTTTATCATTTTAACTCTCATAGCAAGCGTGTTTATGATATTTTGACCTTTTACCAATTTTCAGATGACATTAGTCGTAGCCCTGTAGTAAAATTATGACGACGCAAGTTGTGTGTGGGGGGGGGGGGGTGGGGGGAAGTAAGCCAATACATGAATGGTGCTGAATCAAGAAACGGATGTCATTTGGACAACTGCAACTGCGTCTTCTAAAGAATGACATGTATATATATATTATACGCATAGTGAGGAAAAGTAAGATACGAGGTTAACGGGGTTTTTTGGGCTGTTGCTGGATCCGTAAACAGACTTTTGAAAAGGGGGGTGCACAATTTGGTATGTGATTCAAGAAATCGTGTTGCAGGGGTCTAGGGGTATGTTCCCCAGGCCTGTATTTTAGGTCCTCTGAGAGTCAATTTGGTCCTCAAATAATTAATCATTACCACAAAAAAACAATATCACAATATCACTCAAATGGTAAATAATATCATGCTAGCCTTCTGTAATTTTCGAGGGCGCTTCTGCAGAAAAAACTTGCAAATATCTATACTTATCAATGATTCATAGTTCATATGTATTAATGGTAAGGCAGTTAAACGTTCTTCTGTCTGTGTACACCTTAGATAATTGTGTAGTCATCGGAGAGCTGATGCCGATCTTTCGCATGAACAAGAGCTCAAAGGGATGGTAGCAAAGATCTTCAATAATATACAGATATTTGGAAGAGATTGAGGACACTGCTTTAGAGAGTCACTTAAAGTTTCAGGACGATCTTTTTCTGCAACAAGCAACCACTTTGACTTCCACCGACAGAGTTCTTCATCGATAATATTTGGATTGGGAATGTCATCAGAGTAGAAATCTATTGCTTCTTTAATATCACTGAAAGAAGAATTAGCATTGATGTTTGCAGGTAAAAGCCCTTGAAGGGAAGCTGCTCGCTTACTGTGAGCTGTAAATCTCGAACAAATATCAGTTATTAGATGGTCAAGGAATGGAATTGCAATAGCTATCTTGAAATACTCTTCAACTGATGTAAATTGTGGGTTTGAACGATGTTGCTGCCGTTGACTTATACGAGGCATTGATACAGATATGCCAGATTGTTCTGCAATTCTACTGCTGTGATCAAAAATACGCTTGGAATAGCTGTCAATATCTTCCCTCACTATCTTCAACTCCTCACAGCATTGCATGACTGTGGATACACCAGAAACTATATCTTGTTTCCCCCCCTAAATTTTAACAACCGGGTAAATTAAGGAACGATAGATCGTTACCATTGAGTAAAGAAACTCAAAAGATTCCAAGGTTTTCATCTTGGCAAGTGCATTCTTTTTATCTTCTGGTGACCACCGATCATTAAACAGAGGAAAATCAACGTCCCCATAAAGCATCACTTCACATACATGGATTAAGAATGGATGAGCTAAGGAGAAGCGCTCCCAACCATCTATGCTCTCAACCCATCTGGTTATGCAGACATTGAGAAGAGGGGCTCGACTTGACCTGTGTGTGTTTCATGCCACAATTGCTTTTAACAGCCCTTCTCTTTTGGGAGAATGCTTTATCCAAAGGACGAGACCCTTAATTTGATCTATACAATTTCTGATGGGTGGAACAGAGCAAGAACTCACAGTAGCCAGATTGAGTGAATGACTGGCACAGTGAGTGTAAAGTGCTTTGGGTTGCTTTTCGAGTATTCTAGCTTGAACACCAGCACTCATTGTAGATGCACCATCATAACCCTGGCCACGCAAATTACTCAAAGACAACCCAAGATTGTACAAGGATGCTATGATTGCATCAGCAATGTCAACTGCCCAATTAGAGTAAGGTGTATTCACAAGATAACCTTTATCCTTTCTATTAATACTAGAAAGAAGAAGTGAACATGGTCCACAAAATACAGCATCCAACTTTGGGCTATACAACAGCCAGGGATATTTTTTGAGCCAAGAAATATTAAACTTTCGGTTTTTACCACGAAATTGTGTACATGGCAAAAACTAGGTGGGTTGATATGTTGATAAAGTTAAAAAAATACTTTTCATCAATAGAAAGACTACTAACTGTGCAAATAATGCTTTCTATATACTTCTTTGGATCCAAGAAGGTCCCAATATCATCAAAAGGGGGTGGTTCAAGATCTGATGAAGACTGCTGACTTGAAATTTGGAATTTGGATGGCAGGTTGACATTCACGTCTACATTCAAGATTATCACTATCACCTGATGGTGGAAGAATCATTGGTAGAGAAGAGCTTCTTGGAGCTTCATTCTGGGTGCTTGAACTGGGGAGTCCTAAAGTTACAGAAAAATATCAAATCTCAATTGTAGCTTGAACCTAACCATTGTTTTACTTAACTCCTTCATCACAGGCAATTCTTTTGTTAAAAAAGGACCGGATGTCTTGAAATTGATGCTGTCTTTTCATAACTTTATTCCAAGGGAAACTTACACTCATAAATTATGCACACTGACTTTAGCTTGCATCTGCATGTGAGCGCAGTCCAAATTACAACATAACAGGAAAGTTTTCTAGTGAAGGTGTTGATCAATCTGAATAGTAATTAATTGCCATTTGGTTAAGAGTTGATGATTGGAATGAAGCAGGTTTATGGTTTATGTATAACGGAAGTTGAACTGATGATTAACAATAAAAATGTCAGCTAGCTATTTCATGCATACATACATACATGCATGTACACCAAGTACTGTCATGAATATAATTATTTTGAAAGGGGGGTGCCTGTGCACGGGCATGTGCTATATACCTTCGCAAAACTAGCTAACAAATAGAGCTTGAAGGAGGCTGTAGCTGACCCTACAAGAGTAGTCAACAATAGCAACAAGATATGGTATGTGCTGATTTTTATGCAGTGCAACATATACAGTCAACACTAGCAACAGGACCTCTGAAGATTTATCTCTTTCTTGATCAGCTTTTTAACAACAAACATAGATTTAATCTTTCCCTCCTTACTGGTCTTTTTCAGAGTGAATGAAAAGAAATCTTCCCAAAATGAATAATATATACAATGCATTGCACTTATCACTGGCAACACATTTCACATGAAAAGTACGATTCACGACTTGCCTGAATGCTAGTGCATAAGCAGAAAATAAAATATCCGTCAACAATGGGCGTGATTTCATGTCCATAGTCAACCTTGGAGTAGGACTTCTTTAGTTCTCTCTACTCAGCCGTAATATAGCACTGGTTGTCATGTTAAAAAAGAAAGTTAACTTAAACTCGTCATGATAAGGGTCATCCAATGTGGTGAACATGGGTATATAGTCTGTTTCCTTACAATCCAAAACACTTGTTCTTGTTAAGAAAAAAGTTTACCATTTACCACCATTGTAAGATTAGTCACCTGTGCTCTGCTTTCTGCATTTCAATTATACTGAAACAAAACATTCATATTTTCAGTTTGAATGGTATTCAGTCGAACTATGGCAAAAGGTCAAAGGTTCAATTGCATGAGGTCAGAAGTTCAACTGGCATTGGACAGAAGGTTCATAAACATGGATTTCAAAAGTCATGACCAGCAAATAAACTGGGCATGCATTGATAATGTTATATATTAGCGGACACATGTATACATATATAACCTGTTAGTATATACTCATAGCTTAATGGTTTTCCACCCTATCTCTGCTAAACTTCTCCATGTAAACTTTGGGAAGCTTGATAATTGTCAATATATTGTGACATGGCATAGGAAAAGGACAGAGTTCGTAAAAAATTTAAACTTGAGAAAACGCTGTTTAACGTGAGGTAGTCAATTTTAGTATAACATGATTACATAATCGCCGTTTTACTGGCTAAATTTAACTCGCATTACATCATACTGATAGGCATTAAAAAGAGAATAAATTGAGCTAAAAGATGGAGTTTGTTTTGTGAAATTCGAGTTATATTGTGCGAGTTACAGCGATCTAAAGTTGAAGCGTACGTAGGTTTTGGATCAATTCGCCAGTAGCCGCGTGAAATTCGTGCGCGTGTAATTAACTTAAAATATATAATTAACTAAAAGCATAGCATAAACTGGTGGTAATGGAGTATCATCCTTTGAAGACATTAATGAGAGTATTACTGAATATAGACTCTGGACTATCATCCTTTGAAGACATTAATGAGAGTATTGCTGAATATACACTCAGCATTAGTCCTCAAGATGCATATAATTATGTTTCTTGGTTCTACATAGATTAAAGCTCAGGCAATGGGTCCTGCTAATGTATCTATGGTCTCGGGAGTATCCTGTATGTGAGGCAAGCCGAGATGCTGGCATCAGTCCACAAAGAGGGGTGGATATCTACCAGTGGCTGAGGGAAGTCTGTTCGACTAAGCTATTGCAAGCGCTAATTGTGCTTGGAGGGGTGGTGCAAATCGATGAATCGCTCTTCCGACAAACCAAAGGTTTATAGACAGATATAGTATATTTAGAAACCACTTACTTTACCTTATCTACTTTACCTTATCTTATCTTACCTTATCTGGATCCCATTATCTTACTTTACCTCCTAATCTAACATACAGCACTACCGAGGCAGACCTCCAGCCCAAGAAGTCTGGTTGTTGGGAATGGTCGACATCTCGACCTCACCAGCCTTCAGGAAGTGGCGAAAAGAGATGCGGCCACCCTACTGCCCATCATACAAGCCCTATTGCACCCAACACAGTCATCCACTCAGACCAGTGGAAGGCTTATAACCAAGTTCGATCGCTTGCTGGTGTCTCTAGCCACCAAACTGTCAACCATTTGCATTTTGTAGACCCTGGGTCGGGTACCCATACACAAAACATTGAGTCGTATTGGAATAGAGTAAAGACCAAACTGAAGAGGATGAAAGGATGCCATGCACATCAGACTGGAAGCTACCTGGATGAATTTATGTGGCGAGAGCGGCATGGACAGTCAAAACACTTGGCATTTAATAATATAATGTTAAATATATAAGTCAGCAATACCCTGTCTGAATGATATTATAATGAAATGTATGTATAAAATAACAATTGGATGGGAATAAGAATTGATAACAATTATAATAGCAACAATTGAATTATAGCAAGAATAATAAAATAGATGAGCCATTAATTAGGTTCAACTAACACCTGGTTGTGCTATGCTTTTAGTTCATTATTTATTTTAAGTTAATTACACGCGCACGAATTTCACGCGGCTACTGGCCGTATTATGTGAATTGATCCGCATGTTTAGTTTTCTTACCTTAGCTAAGTTGGTAGTTTGCTAAACTGAGTTCGTTTGCACAGCAATGCGGCAGTACCTTCAACCAGCGGTGTTCCTGATGGCAACTCTCGGATCATGTAAAGAGTAAGACTCCGGAAGTCGATAAATTAGTGCGCGTCAATTATTTTTCGCTGATATATTTTAAAACGCACTTTTCTCTACTTATCTTAAACGCGCGCGCTACAACTCGCGCGCTAAAATGGAGGGTTACATATTTTATACAAACTGCTGTGCATAGTTCAGCAAGTAAAAGTGTGGAGTCTGTGATTGTATATTTCTAACCTTGTACAGTATCTTTGGATGTATTTTAATAATCTTTGTATTTAGTCACACTAAAGGCCTGAGAAAACATGAACAGACTGCTGTGCATAGTTCAGCAAGTAAAAGTGTGGAATCTGCAAGCTCTCTTACCTCATACATTCGAAACAGAGATGGACCAAAGAGAGAAGAAGCTGTCATAGCAGCAGAGGTTAAGTTTGCTTCAAAGATGCAAGGACCAAGTTCTGAACTCCGTTATCTTATTACTCTAACATTCTTAAATATCAGTATTGCAACTTTGGATATATTTGGAGTTTTAACTGGTATAAAATTCGTAGTGGAATAACATGTATTAGTATTAATGAGACAAGGGAGTTGGCAGCCCTGCATATATACCTCAGGACAGAACAATATTCAGTAACACAACTGCAAATTAAACAAAACAATACATCAGAGGACAAATTTATACAGGGTACTGTGTTTTGATGGCAAAAGCTTCAGCAGTTGTGCGGGCGTTTCTCTCCCTCCACATAAACTCATCGAGGTATGAAGGAAGTTGATCACGGTGGACCCCCTTCATCCTTTTCAACTTTATCTTCACCTGCATAAAATCAAATTATCGACATACTGTGTATATCTTACGGTATAACTCACTCTATTCCAGTAAGATTCCACATTTTGTGTGTGCACACCTGTGACTGGATTTAAAAACTCTACTGAATGGTTTACAGTCTGATGAGCACCCACTTCAGGCAGAGTAGCAACCTGTCTGTACGCAGCCCACTGATCCGAATGGATGATTGTTCCATTTGCAACATGCGACCGTATGATGGGGAGTAGTGTTGCAGCATCTCTCTGGGGAACTATTTGCATGTAACCTGAAAATTTGTGTTGAACAACTACATAGAATGGAGTGGAATTGTGATTGTTTCCAGCATACCCAGTGCAGGAGTATGACTGGTGTCCACCAATCCAAACACCCATATGTCAGAGGTTGGTGGCCGGCCCCTATGATGCTGTATCCACAATAATTATAATAATGATGTTATTCTGATAACAAGAATGTAGTGTTGATTGACAATTAGAATGTGACAATTGACAACACACCTTAGGCTTGTGACTGAATTGGGACTCATCAATTTGGATGATGACTCCAGGCCCACCTAAGATTATTGGATAACTACAAAGCGCTGTTGAGCATACTTCCCGTAACCACTGGAACACATTAATGGCAGTTGGTCGACTGCACCCGGCTTCACTTGCAGCGGCAGTAACTGGGTACTCTCTGGCCCACCAATATATCATAAGAAGCCAAGTTTGTAGAGTAAGCATTGACTTCGAAAAGAAGCTCCCTTCAATAATAATAAATATATATAATATAATAATTATCTCTACTATTATATCTAAAAATATCGACATAGACATACAAACCATGCCGAATCGTCTTTACGGTTTTACACGCAGGACACCCCCATGTAAATCCATCTTTCAGGCTGGACTTCTTATGTCCAACCATGTAACTATACACCAAGATACAACACCAAACATGCAAACATGTTTATCATAATAATTATTATTATCCTATTATTATTACTTTTTAGATATTTTTTCCCTTACATTCCACAAGTAACAGTACTTGCCAAAAGAGATTTGCTCCTCAAGTAGTCAATGACTTCCTTGTTTTCCCCAAATGCAGCAGGAGCAATCGACCTGATCGTTGTTGAAGCTCTGCTTTGTACATAGCGCGCGCGTTTAAGATAAGTAGAGAAAAGTGCGTTTTAAAATATATCAGCGAAAATTAATTGACGCGCACTAATTTTTCGACTTCCGGAGTCTTACTCTTTACATGATCCCAACTCTCCAGTGATAGAGCTTAAATTCAGCAGTTCTGACCTGGATGAAGCTGAAAAGGTTGAAACCTTCTTCTCCAAGAGTTGTGGTTGTAAGTTTGGCTCTGCTTGTTCAAGTATCATAAGCAAGCAATTGTGTACTACTACAAGATTAAACTGCCTTCAGTTAGTTAGGAGTGAATTGGACCTTGTCATTCTCTCTCAACTTCAATCCCTTCGTACTCATCCAGATCAACCTGTAGATGGTTGCCGTTCATTAGGTTCAACTCATCGCCACACCACGTTTCCCCCCCATAATTGTAGAGTATGTCTACTACCACTGCCAGGTAGAATGCCAAATCATCGTGATTCTGATGTAGTTATTCTTCCCTCTAACATGAGTAAATCGTATGTTTACAGAAAGTATGCCGAAGCATGTGAAACCTTAAACAATGTTTTTTCACGCCAAAAATTTGAACAAGTATGGCATGAGTTACGTCCATTTGTGGTTACTAATATACCTGCTACAGATTTATGCTTGACTTGCCAGTTGAACAATGAAAAGATCTCGAAGTCTTTTTCGTTATCTGAAGAGGTTAGAGAACAGTTGTAGAGAACTGCGCCGTGCGCATTCCCCAATCGAAGACACTGGATATAGTTTCAATGCTACAATCAAGGATGTGTGCTACAAGTGAACGGGTGTATAGTGGGCATGCGCTAGGTAAGGGGTCGTGCACTGGGTAAGGGCCGTACGTAGTAATGTCACATATACATATCCTATCTAGTAGTAGTTAGGTGGTTCGAGCAGTCGATGCACAGTCCATATTCACTACTTCCCCCCAAGTCCGACGGCAGGTGGACTGATGTGTGGGCTGTCATCGCTGCCCGTAGCGGTCAATTGGTTTTGGTCCCCTCTTACTCCGTCTTGGGCCTGGGGCTGGGGTCAGCGTCTTGGGGGGGGTAAGGGTGGTCGTCTGCGCCAGGTTCTTTGGGGCAGTCTTGGTTGGGCGATGGGGTGGCGTGGGTGTCTTGGCCACTGCTGCATACGATCTTTGACTGGCTGGTGTGGCCAGTACTGGCGGGCGAGGGGGGCTCGTGGCGATTGGTGTTGGATGGTTGAGGGTCGGCTGTGCGATCCCAGGTGTCGGGATGGGTGACGGAGTGGGTGGGTTGGGTGGCGGGCTGGTTGGCGGCAATGGTACGGGGGGAAGTGGGCTCGGGCTGCTGTTGTGCTGTGTTGGGTACAATAGGGCTGGCAGATCTCGGCGAAGTGGGTTATCTTGCTCCGTAGGTTGGGGGTTGTGGCGCCTGAGGTATCTTCTGTTCCTCGTGGTGAGGCGGCCTGATCCGTCAACTCGTATGGAATACTGGTGGTACTGGAGCACCTCCACGACTGTCCCTGTCTTGTCCCATTTCATTGGGTGGCGGCCAGTCT
Source organism: Cladorhizidae sp. MBARI D1340-BT2 (assembly GCA_028752905.1). Lineage (NCBI taxonomy): Eukaryota > Metazoa > Porifera > Demospongiae > Poecilosclerida > Cladorhizidae > Cladorhizidae sp. MBARI D1340-BT2. The sequence continues at coordinate 25,270,213 of JAQNBH010000018.1, forward strand.
GGTTCTGGATGAGGACCGTGTCACCGCAACGAAGGGGGGACAGGCCATGGGAGTGCTCGTCCCATCGTGCTCGCCCCAGTACTAGGCGACGGGAGAGTGCCCGTTCTCTAAGCTCCAGTTTCTCGTCCCATTCCTTGGGCTGTTGAAATCGGAGTGGGATGCCGGGGAGCATGTCCCTGGTAGCCCTGCCGAACAGGTTGGTCGCCGGCGACATTCTGGTGTCTGGGCTCGGGCAGTTCCGGTATTGTAGGAGTGCCTTGAAGAATGAGTTCTGTAGGGATCCGCCTGGGCCGGTGTTGCCGGCGATAAGCCGTTTGATAGTTTTGACGGCTGTTTCTGCTCTGTTGTTGGCATGGGGGTTGTAGGCGGATGAGAGCCGATGATGAACGCCCCAAGTGGTGAGGAGCTCTCTGGTGGCATGGGCCGCGAACTCCGGCCCACCGTCGGACGTGAGGGTGTCCGGTATACCGAAGGTGGCGAATGTGTCCCTGAGGATGGCGGCAAGGCCCGATGCTCCGTTCAGTGCAGGTGCGACGATTGGCCAGCCAGAGTACCGATCAACCAGCACGAGGTATGCGGATCCCTCGTGGTGGAAGTAATCCGCACAGATGTGCTGGAAGGGGTACTCTGGCTCCTCTGGTGTGGTCGAGGGCATCGCTGGTTGGGAGGGGGCATTGCTGTTGCAGGTGTTGCACCTGTTGCGGGTCGCCGTGATGTCAGTCGAGAGGCCCGGCCAGTAAAGGGATGAGGAGGCACGGGCCGTCATGCTGCTGGTGCCTTGGTGGGCGGCATGTAGAGCTGCGAGGCATGTTGGTCGGAGTGATGTCGGGATGACCAGCCGCTCCCCATGGCAGATGACGCCGTCGATGATGGTTAGGTTGGAGATGACCGGGAAGTATTCCCGGATGTTGGCTGGGAGCATATGTCTATCTTCGGGCGGGCCATTCTCCACATAGAATGCTAGGTCCTGTAGAGTCGGGTCTGCGGCTGTGGCGATCTGCAGCTTCTCCCAATTGATGGGGATGGTCGAGATGGCCATGCATATGGCTGTTGTGAGGCCGTCCTCATCTTGGGCGGGGGCGGTGTGTTCCGTGATGCTGGCAATGGATGACGCTGGGCTCGCCGGGCAGGCAGTGGATGGTTCTGCGATGTCGTCTTGTAGGTGTAGGCGTGGTGGGGTCCGAGTTCCGGATGGGTGGCGTGAGAGGGCATCGCTGGTGTGATTTCTCACGCCGGGGATGTACACCATCCGGAACCGGTACCTCAAGGTCTTCTCCTTAAGGTTCCGGAGGCGGGGGTTGGGGATGTCCTCGAGGCAGCGATCGCCGAAGAGTTTCAGCAGGGGCTTGTGGTCTACCGCTACAACGAGATCGCTGCACCCGAGGACGAAGTGTCTTGCTTTGTCCAGTGCATCCGCCACCGCTAAGGCCTCTCCTTCCACTGGGGCATATCGTGACTCTGCCGGGTGTGTGAAGCGCGAGCCCACCAGGGTGACGCGCCAACCCTCCTGGCAGCAGAAGATCTCGCGGGACGGGCACTGGCAGTGTTTCTGGAATAGCCAGTACCCAATCCCGTCTTTACTCCAATCCGTCGCCAGGCAGGTTGGGCGGTGCTTGTCAAATATGACCACACCCTCCCTGATGCGCTCGCAGATCTCTCTCTTGGATGTCGCAAATGCCGCTGCCAGCTCGTCTGTCCAGTTGAAGGTGGTGGAGGGTTTGAGGAGGGCACGGAATGGTTGCATGGCGGCCGTCATGGAAAATGCATATGCCACCTGGTTCACCAGGCCGAACCAGGCGCGGATGTCAGTGATTCCGGTTGGGGTGGGGAAGTTGGTAATGGATTCCAGATACTTGGAGGATGGCCGGACTTCGGTGGGGGTGATGTCAAACCCGGCAAACTCCACTTTGTCCTGGGCAAAGCGGAATTTGCGCGGGTTGAGGGTGATCCCGTTCACGGCGCAGATATGCAGCCACTCAGTTGCCTGGTGGTAAGCCCCCGTTATGTCGTCGGACCAGAGCAGTGCGTCGTCTATGCACTTGGTCTTAGATTCCACGTGGGCAACGAGGGCGTCATATCTGGCCGTGTACGCGTCCCCTGAGGCGATGTAGCCTTGGGGGGCCGAGCAGTATCGGTACCTCCCCCAGGGGGTGATGAAGGTGGTATAGTGTCTATCGCTCTCCTCGAGTGCCACTGAGTGGTAGCCGTTCCAGGCGTCGAAAATGGTTTTCTTGGTGTGACCTGGAACGGCACGGGCTTGGTGGAATGGTGAGGGGCAATGGTGTGTCTCGCGCGTGGCGTGCTGGTTGAGGGGTTGGAAGTTGATCGTCCTCCTGAGTGACCCGTCCTTCTTGGTGCATATCACCATACGGTGGCACCAAGTGACGGGCGTGCCCAGAGGGACCTTTTCCAACACGCCAAGGCGGACGTCCCTGTCTAGCCCAGCTTTCACCTCGTCCTGCCAGTGAATTGGAATGTCAATGGGTGTGTGGCAGGGTTTGGGGGTGGCGTTCGGGTCGATGTTTAGGGATAAGGGTGGTCCCGACATCATGGGGAGGGGCTGATGCTCGCAGACGTTGAACGCACTTGCTGAGTAAAGGTCCAGCAAGTGACGTTCAAGTCTGTCTCTGTTGGCCTCCGTGCCAGGGAATGGCAGGGAGGTGGGTCTGTCAGGTGGTGGGGCCCTGGTAGGGCATGAGCATGGTCGTGGTGGTGGTGTATGCGTTGGTTGACTCACCACAGTGGTTGTCCGTTGGCCAGTTGTTTGTGGTCTGGTCTGCACGGCCGCTTGCGGGTTGTTCTGCAGGGTGATGGGCGGAGTTCTGGTCTGCAGGTCCGCTGTGTGGCGTGGAGGTGGCTGGGCCGTGGTTCTGGTCTGCAGGTCCGCTGTGTGGTGTGATGGTGGCTGATCTGGGGTCGCCCGTGTACCCGTGCCGTTTCCCGAGGGTGGCGTCAGCGTACAGAGGGGGAACCCCAACGCGATCAGCCCGAGGTCTGTGCAGGTGGTCAGGCTGAGGTATAGCTTGGTGGCCAGGTCACTAAAATACACCATCTGGCGAGTCTCACGTCCGGAGTGTCTGGATCTGATGCGGAGTAGTGCTGCACCGAGTATTGGCAGGTTGTTGCCGCTCGCGGAGTGCATCACTAGGCACGCAGGGATGAGGTCCCTCTTGTTCAGGTTGAGGCCCTTCAGCAGGTGTGGTCCTGCCAGGCAACTCTGGCAACCCGTGTCGGCCATGGCAGTGGTGGCCAGGTTGTGCCTCTCTTGCCTCAGTGTGTGGCCGTGGGTTCGAAAATCCCCCTTGTGGGTGGATACAGTCACGTCAATGAGGGGTTGGGGAGGGGAGCGGCGCTGAGTCCATCGCTGCGCCCTGGAGTCCCAGGATTGGTGGGGGAGGGCGTCCTCTGACATGGTGTCAATCTCCTCAGACACCGCGCTTTCGTGCTCCGCCAGCTTCGACCAACACATGTGGGCGAGATGGTTGGACCTGCCGCATGATGTGCAGGTTGTCCCGAACGCTGGGCAGTGGATCCGTCGGGTGGCTGTCCTCTCTCTTTCACCATGGCCTTGGCGACCACAGAAACAGCAGATGGCCCTCGGGTTTATCACTGGTCTGGGTGTAGCTGCCTGACCTCTGGGTGCGTCCTTCAGTGGTGGTCGAGGTGAGGTGTTATGAGTGCGGTTGGGCTTAAATGGTGTGGCTTTGGCTCTGCCTGGCTGGCGGGGTGTTGACTGCCGCTGTTGTTGCCGGTAGCCACTGTGCAGGGCGTCTTCACTGTCGGCCTCCTCGTCTACGGCGTTCGTCGAGGTGGGTGTGGTAATGGTGACCGCGGACCGCTTGCCCGCAGCCCTTACCTCGACGAACCTCACTGTCTCTTCCACCGTCATTGCTTGGTTGGGGTCTTTCAGAAGGTCCTCCTGTATGTCTGCATCTGCCAGGCCGATGCAGAGCTGGTCAGCGACCCTCTGTTCCCCCTGGTTGTTGATTATCTCACACCCGGAGCACTTCTTAGTAAAGCAGCATACCTCTGCTTGGCCACGGAGTCGGGCTGCGAATGATCGGATGGGTTCCCCCCGGTCCTGTACCATTCTGGATAGGGCGACCCTGGCCACCTTAGGGTTTTCCTCCCTCACCGCCAGGGCCTTGATGGCTGCCAGCAGGTCTGCTTCAGGGAGCTCCTCAATTGGTAAGGGACAGACGATGTTTCGGGTCACATCTCGGCGGAGTTTGGCGTCCAGGCACTCCAGCAGTTGTATGCCGACGTCTGCCCCTGCCAGGCGGACGGCCTGTGAGTAGGCCCTCCACCTGGTGAGGAAGTACTGCCATCCCTCGGTTGTGCCCCCTGCCGTGATCTCTGGTCGGCGCACAGGGGTTGGCTTAGTCCTTGCTGCCTGGCTGTGGATGAGCATGTGGCCGTTGAGTACTGCTGCCACCACTACAGGATCCATGCCATCGGGTGTGGCGTAGTCGCATCCGGGATAGGGACAGTCAACCGCCATGCAGTCGGTGGGCACCAAATAGAGTTGTGCCGAAAAACGAACGCTTTCTTGACCAGCACTCTTGCTGGCAAGGTAAGATGCCTAACAGGAATCTATAAAACACTTGTAGCACACATAGAGAACTGCGCCGTGCGCATTCCCCAATCGAAGACACTGGATATAGTTTCAATGCTACAATCAAGGATGTGTGCTACAAGTGAACGGGTGTATAGTGGGCATGCGCTAGGTAAGGGGTCGTGCACTGGGTAAGGGCCGTACGTAGTAATGTCACATATACATATCCTATCTAGTAGTAGTTAGGTGGTTCGAGCAGTCGATGCACAGTCCATATTCACTAAGTTGCACTTAAACACTGCTCAACACCTTAATCATGCACGTTTGGAACGACATAATTACCGCTCCCAGTGTAGTACAGCTTCGGAACAGTGGGCAGAACACAACGAGAAACACCCAAGGTTGCCTTATGAAGGTGAAATGCATTACAGTTTTGATTACGCTCAACAACTACATTACCCCTATAATGAGCAACAGTCCGGTCCTGCATATTTTCTGACTGCAAGGAAGTGCCAATTATTGCAGTGAAGGAAGCAGGTGAACTATCTAATTGATGAACCTGATATAACTGGCAAAGGAGCAAATGCAACTATTAGTTATGTTTAGAGAACTACGGCGTTGGAAATGGCACGATAAAGCTTCATTGTGATAACTGTGTCGGTCAAAATAAGAATGCATTCATCTTCTATTTATTGTAACTGGGAAGCAGAAGTCGATCACTCTTTCTTTTATGGTTGCTGGTCACACCAAGTTCAGTTGTGACAGGTATTTTGGCTTAATCAAGAAGAAATACCGCAGATCTAAAATCAACACTATGCATGGAATTTGCCGTGTTGCTAATGAATCTTCTGAGGGTTACAATCTACCTCTGCCTACTAGAAACACAACCACTGGTGAACTTCTTGTCCATGTTTATGATTGGGTTTCTTTTTTTCATTCCTTGGAATTTAAGTGTCCCAAACATTCTTCGCTACCATGTATTTCGGGTTGATGTTTCAAATTCAACAGTTGTGTTTGTAAGGGAGTATTCAAATGAACCTGAGGAATCAATTATCTTGCTGAAAGATTTATCAGTGATTGATAAGACACTGTTACCATCAGAAGTAGCACCGAAAGGAATGGATTTAGAGAGGCATGGTACTTATACGACAAAATACGTGTACTTTTGTCACTCCAATCTTAGTCACATGTCCCAAGCCATCACATCCCAAGCCATCACTAGCAAATCCTAAAAAGAAAAAAAATTCTGCAGCCATAACTGGTACAGCACATCCCAGTACATCATCAGGTAATGCAGTTACTGGTTGAGCCACCAACAGAAGCAACACTCCGCTTAGGTGTAAAGAAACGTTTGTGTAGCATTTGTTGTAAGCCTGGACACAACCAAAAAACATGCCCTAGCTATGAATGACTTTGTTACAGTGTAGCTGTTCTGTCTGTATCTATAGATTATAGCTACATAGTTCAATTCAATTTCTTCATTTTTCAAACATCCCTTGGAACCATGTGTACATCACAAAATACACTGTACACCATAATCCACAAATCGGAACTTAAATTATTATGGGAGTAAAACCTGATTATCTCAGTGATATATAGTACCATATTGACCATTGAAATTTTGTAGTGATGTAGCTTGGTGTTTAAGGAAGTGGAAAATGTAATAAAAAAAAATTTCTTCAAAATTCAAACTCCCCCCTTTTCCTAGGCCATGTCACAATTATTGTCAATATATAAAATATGCAACAAAAATAAAATATGACTGAAAATATACAAACCATTCACAATGATGTCATACAACTTCATCTTATGCCACAACTGACAACATTGGTTGCCATCACAACTGTGAGTCCATTGTGTTTACATCAGGGATCTCATCCGCCACGTTGATCATAGACATGAGGAGCAATGCATCGATCCTCGCCTCACCCTCGTGCACAAACTGTTCAAGACGAAGCTGCTCAGTTACTTCCGTGCTCACTTCGAAGAGAGGGGTCAGGAGGCACATGAGCTCTCCAAACCTGCTGATATCGTTCGAGCTCTTCGTGTACTCCATCAGCTTGAGGTGCTTGTGTTTTCTGCATTGCCTCACTACTTCTCTGTTCCTGAGGCCATTGGATTCTGTGTGGACGAGTGAATATAAATAACATCCACAATAAACAAAAATGGAGGAAGGATGAGGTAGAAGTGGAAGTTAGTGGAGGTGAGGATGAGGTAGAAGTGAAAGTAAGTGGAAGTGAGGATGAGGTAGAAGTGAAAGTAAGCAGAGGTGAGGAATGAGGTAGAAGTGAAAGTAAGTGGAGGTGAGGATGAGGTAGAAGTGAAAGTAAGTGGAGGTGAGGATGAGGTAGAAGTGGAAGTAAGTGGAGGTGAGGATGAGGTAGAAGTGAAAGTAAGTGGAGGTGAGGATGAGGTAGAAGTGGAAGTTAGTGGAGGTGAGGATGAGGTAGAAGTGAAAGTAAGTGAAGGTGAGGATGAGGTAGAAGTGGAAGTAAGTGAAGGTGAGGATGAGGTAGAAGTGGAAATAAGTGGAGGTGAGGATGAGGTAGAAGTGGAGGATGAGGTAGAAGTGGAAGTAAGTGGAGGTGAGGATGAGGTAGAAGTGAAAGTAAGTGAAGGTGAGGATGAGGTAGAAGTGGAAGTAAGTGAAGGTGAGGATGAGGTAGAAGTGGAAATAAGTGGAGGTGAGGATGAGGTAGAAGTGGAGGATGAGGTAGAAGTGGAAGTAAGTGGAGGTGAAGATGAGGTAGAAGTGGAAGTAAGTGAAGGTGAGGATGAGGTAGAAGTGGAAGTAAGTGGAGGTGAGGATGAGGTAGAAGTGAAAGCAAGTGGAGGTGAGGATGAGGTAGAAGTGGAAGTAAGTGAAGGTGAGGATGAGGTAGAAGTGAAAGTAAGTGAAGGTGAGGATGAGGTAGAAGTGAAAGTAAGTGGAGGTGAGTATGAGGTAGAAGTGGAAGTAAGTGAAGGTGAGGATGAGGTAGAAGTGAAAGTAAGTGGAGGTGAGGATGAGGTAGAAGTGAAAGTAAGTGGAGGTGAGGATGAGGTAGAAGTGAAAGTAAGTGGAGGTGAGGATGAGGTAGAAGTGGAGGTGAGGATGAGGTAGAAGTGAAAGTAAGGGTGAGGATGAGGTAGAAGTGAAAGTAAGTGGAGGTGAGGATGAGGTAGAAGTGAAAGTAAGTGGAGGTGAGGATGAGGTAGAAGTGAAAGTAAGTGGAGGTGAGGATGAGGTAGAAGTGGAGGTAAGCATGAGATCATCTTTTAAAGAAGGATTGCCAATGGATTTATAAATCTTAATCAGCAATTGACTATTCATTTATAAAATTGTCCAAGAAGGGAGGAGGGGGGAGATGGAGGAATCTGGATTCTAAGGGAAGGCATGAAAATACGATCTCTAATGAGGGGCGAAAAAGTTCCAAGAGGAAGTGGCTCCCCCCTCCTTCCCCCCTAAACCTTGACCACATTAAGTGCCTCTAGGCATTAACACAAATAACGTTCACTTTTTAATGGAGTGTATCACTAAACTTATTACTAAATTAATTATTATTATTATTATTATTATTATTATTATTATTATTATTATTATTATTATTATTATTATTATTATTATTATTATTATTATTATTATTCCAATTCCAATAACCTTCTCAATAATCAACTTGAAATTATACTATCTCGATGTTTGGACTAGATGCTCTAGCCTTCATCAGGAATAATGATTCGCGTGAGGCTAGCTATTCACTACATGCTACAAACCACACCTTGGCACACGCATCCAGCATGGAATGTTATGTCAACTGAGGAGATTATTATTATTAGTACAGTATTATTAACATTATTATTATTATTAATATTAATTGTTATTGTTATTATTATTATTATTATTATTATTATTATTATTATTATTATTATTATTATTATTATTATTATTATTATTATTATTATTATTATTATTATTATTATTATTATTATTATTAATATTAATTGTTATTATTATTATTATTATTATTATTATTATTATTATTATTATTATTATTATTATTATTATTATTATTATTATTATTATTATTATTATTATTATTATTAATTATTATTATATTATACGGGCATATTCCCAATAGACCGCTGCATCAATATATTCAGATAAGCAGGCATAAAGGGGGGAGGGGGGATTTAATGGCTGTTGATCACAACTGCCATCTTGAACTGTCTCTTCCAGGCCTTAACTACTGTTTTGGAAGACCTCCTGACGACCAGGAATTGCTCTGAATCCCTTCGCTCAAAAGAAAGGAGATGCTCCTGGGAATTTCTTGTGGACGCGTGACATTGCTGTGAACCTTCATTTGCCTACCTCAACCATCTACACCTGCAGCTTATTGTATTTGCACTCGAATGACACGAACAAAAGTTTGAAAAGTTATAAGAAGAAGTAGTTACAGGCATAAATATCGTAGTTATAACACACTACAAATTAAGTTGGCCAGTTGGTTAATTATAAACTGATACATAGATATAGTGTATACCATCACTTCTCCTTGCCAAATTATCCTGAGGGATTATTGTCCTTAGCAACCGTATATTACGGGATTATGATAAAAATTGTGTACAGTACAGTTCAATTCTATTAACCACCAAACCATAATTCCCTTTTTTTCCCGTCAACAAAATATTCGCCCATAAACCTGCCCATAAACCTTTCCATGTCAATTCTTTCATATGATGAAATTGAAACGAAATGTATTTCACAATTTCTTCCCCCCCACGTATGTTCACATAATCAGTAGTACAGTACTCAAGAAGCTGGAGAGAGGCCTGGGCCAATTATGCCAGCATAATTTTCAGCATAATGGAAGCCATAATTTGCCTTTTTTGTCAACAAAATATTCGTTTAATATTATCATCAACATCATCATCATCATCATCATCATTATTATTACTATTACTATTATTATATTATTATTAAAATAACCTTCTCAATGGAATAGACTCCACTTACTGTTAAATGATAACACTTTCAGTCATGAGATATTCAGCAAGCACTAATCATTTTATTATGTTTCTTTATTGTAGTGCTGTAGTGCATGTGAGGCTTCAACATAGTCCACTAGACAAGACTGCTATTGGTCAGTGAAATGTTATAACATTGAGAAGACCCTCTACTGTCACAGAAGATGGTTGCATAGTAATAGTTTCTTACAAGGTTGGCCAAGCTAGAAGCTCCTATAATTGTACTTCTATAATTGTATACTCCCACCATCAGCTGATGCAACAACTTTACCATAGGAAATTGAGGCCAAGGTTTCTAGGCATAACGTTTTAGGCATAATAGAGCTTTTGGAGCATTTCAATAGTATGAATCTTGAGCACAATTGGTCAAGGCCTAGTTGGAGAAGAGGCTATGTGTCAATCCTTGCTGTGTGAGAGGCTAAAGCATAGATACCATATGGGCAGCAGCAGGAGAAGAGAGTTGGTATGTGATAATGAGCCCAGCAATGATGGAGACAGGTATATTGTAGTGATGATCATGCCCACTTCTTTTGGAGTCGATCATTCTCTCCTTCACCTGGTCCTTCACCTGGGTTGATAATGCACACGCCCCAGAAATATATAAGCTGACAATGACCACTTGGAATCAGGAAGTCTTCTCCTAGGTTTGAAGTGCCGGAGACCACAGTGCACATCACGAAACGCATACAACAAAATATTTGTGTTTAACTTTTAAGAGTTTTTATATGAAAATTATTCAAGTAAATTACGTACACTTGACAACAAATGAAATTTATTTTGTGCTGGAAATGGCTCCGTCCGGCAAGCATGACGGAATGCTAATTAGGCCCACAAAAGAGTCCGAGTTCTGTTAACAATGAAAAAAAGGCAAAAATGGTTATCAACACTCAGCTACACTGATTATAACCCGCCAGCTGTAATCTCAATACTCGCTGTATTAGTTATCAACACTCAGCTACACTGATTATAACCCGCCAGCTGTAATCACTGAGTTATCAACACTCAGCTGTATTAGTTATCAACACTCGGCTACACTGATTACGAACCCCTCAGCTATATTAGCTATAAGCACTTGGCTTTGTAAACACTAGCAAACATATTGTGGCAAAGTGTAAATATGGCTTTAGCTGTTTAATGCCTGAAAAAATACGACCTTATTTAGCCTCCATCTAGCCTCCATCTAGCCTCCATCTGATCCATCCAGTAAAGATTTTGTATATCTGCCACATAACATTTATTTATGTCTACATTAAATTGCTTACAGGCACTCAGTCAAGAGCAAAGAGTTGGAGTTACCCTACATTCTCTAATAGGAACCATGGTTACTATTTACTTCCATCCAATCTAACTGCAATTACTATTGGAAGAGTGGTTACAATTAGAAGGATGGTTACTATTGATTGCGGTTATGAAGCACCTGTTTGGAGGACTTGCAATTGTTTTGGTGCCTGTGGCTCAATGGTTGAGTAATGGCACCTAGAAAGCAGAAACCAAGGGCTCAAGCTCTGCAGGGGCCCAGAATTCCCCCCCCCCCCCCCCGATTTTCCCCCAGTTCTCAGTTTATAAGCCTAACGAGCAATTATTTGGGGGTGTCTTATTTGCTATTTGTCTCCGTGGTTACAATTGGAAGGGGGTTCCTACCAATTGAGATTGAACTACATGGTTACAGTCGGAGGGATGGTTCCTAATAGATGAAATACTGTATGCCACAATCCACATATACAACTGGGCATTGCTAGGAAGCACAAAATGTCACAAATGAATTGTATTCCTGGCAATGCATAGTGGTACATTCATGTATGCCCAGACTGTGGCAAGGAGTAAAAGTGAATTGAGCTATCCAATGGTCTTAACAAGAATGTTAAAAAAAGTGGCGCTTGTGGCAGTGAGAGGGTTAATTATCTCCTCCAGACTTGGAGCAATGTACACAGCAAGTAGTCTACGCCCTCTGTGGACTGTAGCAAGCACCCATAATGCTGCTTGCTATGGGATTAGGTTAGGTACACGTACCTAGCACACAGAATACACCTACCATAAACAATAGTTATTAGGCCAGTATCTATATGTGTTGTTAACTCTCTATACGAGTTGCTAAGCCAAACTACATGAGTTGTTAACTCTATATGAGTTGTTAAGCCAGTATCTGTATTAAGCACCTACTTTTGTTGGTAACAACTCCACTATTGGTTCTAACCTGTAATTGTGTTGATCACGACTACTGAATGCATCTTCCTGCCTGAAAAACAATGTTTCCCCCATTGCTGGTGACATGACAAATTCGTTGTGACGGGATGTCGGGTATGGTATTCTCCAGGCTCTCTCTGTAACATTCCAACTGTTCGCTGTCAGCGCATGGCCACTGCTTGCAGAGTGGCTGCTCAATATTAAGTGTCTATCTTCTAGCTGATTTATGCTACAAGCGTGCATAACAACCAACTTTTATAGTATACCAAATCATATGAAAGGCCGAGCAGAGACAAGGGGAAGGAGAGCGATGATGACCATAGTGAGGTCGACAAGGGGAAGGAGAGCGATGACGACCATAGCGAGGTCGAGCAGAGACAAGGAGAACGATGACGACCATAGCGAGGTCAAGCAGAGACAAGGAGAACGATAATGACCATAGTGAGGTCAAGCAGAGACAAGGGGAAGGAGAGCGATGATGACCATAGCGAGGTCGACAAGGGGAAGGAAAGCGATGACGACCATAGTGAGGTCGAGCAGAGGCAAGGGGAAGGAGAGCGATGACGACCATAGCGAGGTCGACAAGGGGAAGGAGAGCGATGATGACCATAGCAAGGTCGAGCAGAGACAAGGGGAAGGAGAGCGAAGACCTCTTCGCAGTCTTGGACAAAGCTTAAGTGAGGTTTTATTGAACACGATGATCATGAACAACAATAGCTGAAGCCGAGGCACTGGCTGGACATTATATACATGCCCAGCAAACCTTCAAGTGCTAGTAGAATCATCAGCAAACACCAGTCCATGCATGCACATAGCAAGCACCTACTCAATCTCAACCTTGAGATGAATAGCTCACTGTACCGACTACCAACTGACATAGCATTGATATCCACTTACCATAAACATGACACACACATATTGGGCCCCAATCTCACCTGGGTTGAAGAGCACGATTTCTTTCAGCAGAGCAAGTTCTCGGTTGTTAATGTTGAGCCCCTTCAAAGGCACCACCAGCTTCTGCAGCGTGACCGAGGCAACGCTGGCCACACCCGAGTTCTGGTTATTGGGCCGGATGACCTTGCCTGTACTGCCCAGCAAGAGGAGATCTGTGGGGCAGTAGAATTGAGATCATAGCCTAGTCTTCTTTAGTGAGAGCAGCACAGAGTGGAAGGAGTCCCCGCTAATTAGCCTGCTCATAAAGACGCGGGTAGAACATTTCCTTAGGGGCCATTTCATTAGGGATTACTTCATTAGGAGTTGTTTTGAATAATTTCATTAGGGGTTATTTCATTAGGAGTTATTCAATCAGGAATTAGGAGTTACTTCATTAGGGGTTACTTCATTAGGGATTATTTCATTAGGGATTATTTCAATAGGAGTAATTTCATTAGGAGTTATTTCATTAGGGTTTACTTCATTGGTATTTCAATAATTTTATTAGGGGTTACTTCATTGGGGTTACTTCATTAGGGAATATTTCTATAGGAGTTACTTTATTAGGGGCTATTTCATTAGCGGGTACTTCATTAGGGAATATTTCAATAGGTCATTAGGAGTTATTTCACTTGGGGTTAATTCCCCTAGGTGTTTCTTCATTGGGGGTTTAATTCATTTTAAGGTTATATTATCATTAGTTGCTACTTCACCTTAGAGTAACATCATTTTGGGTTACTCTATTAAAGGCAATTAGAGTTGCCTCATTTGGGCAAAGGAATTAGAGTTACTTCATTTGGGGTTACTCTATTAAATAGATTGGTTACTTCATTTGGGGTTACTCTGTTAAAGGCATTAGATCTGGGGTTACTCTTAAAGGCATTAGATTTGGGGTTACTGAATTAGAGTTACTTCATTTGGGGTTACTCTATTAAATGGATTGGTTACTTCATTTGGGGTTACTCTGTTAAAGGCATTAGATTTGGGGTTACTCTGTTAAAGGCATTAGATTTGGGGTTACTCTGTTAAAGGCATTAGATTTGGGGTTACTCTGTTAAAGGCATTAGATTTGGGGTTACTCTGTTAAAGGCATTAGATTTGGGGTTACTCTATTAAAGGTATTAGAGTTACTTCATTTGGGGTTGCTCTATTAAAGGCATTAGAATTACTTCATTTGGGGTTACTCTATTAAAGACATTAGAGTGGCTTCACTTGGGGTTACTCTATTAAAGGTATTAGAGTTACTTCATTTGGGTACTAAAGGTTAGGGTTACTTTGAACAACAGATTGGGCATGCTCTCGACTTCATCCTGAAATGATTAGTTATCTCCATTTAACAAACAGCAACAGCTCAAGTATTACATGCACACCACAAAAGCTTCATTTTAGCATCATAGGGACCTGAATCACCATCAGCTATACTTTGCCCTGAATCACCTCACAGCTATACTTTGCCCTGAATCACCTCACAGCTATACTTTGCCCTGAATCACCTCACAGCTATAATTTGACCTGAATCACCTCTCAGCTATACGTTGACCTGAATCACCTCTCAGCTATACTTTGACCTGAATCACCACTCAGCTATACTTTGACCTGAATCACCATCAGCTATACTTTGCCCTGAATCACCTCACAGCTATAATTTGACCTGAATCACCTCTCAGCTATACGTTGACCTGAATCACCTCTCAGCTATACTTTGACCTGAATCACCACTCAGCTATAATTTGCCCTGAATCACCTCACAGCTATAATTTGACCTGAATCACCTCTCAGCTATACGTTGACCTGAATCACCTCTCAGCTATACGTTGACCTGAACCACCTCACAGCTATATTTTAACCTGAATCACCTCTTAGCTATACTTTGACTGGAAACGAAGCTTAGCTGCATTTTGATCTGATTCAACTCTTAACTGTACTCTGACCTAAATCACCTCCTAGCAGTTCACTACTGTCGACTTAAGAAGCCAACAGCTGCCAAGAAGTGTGACAGTCAAGAGACTCTAGAGGCTTCCAGCAGCAGCAGCAGCTTACATACAGAACTACATCCTTAGTAGTGCTTGCATAGAGTCCACCAATAGCTACTGGACGCTATAAGGTGAAGAACAAATCTCTGCATTGATGCATCATTAGAGATTTGGCACGGGAGATTATGGATCACCACACATAATTAGATGGAGGTTTTGTGGTGTGCGTGGTCACTAGCTGTATGGACATACTGTCATA
>JAQNBH010000018.1:25285220-25315220 GCA_028752905.1 Cladorhizidae sp. MBARI D1340-BT2
GACTCACTGAATGCTTTGGGCCATAGAGACAGAGCCTCACACACAGACTCACTGAATGCTTTGGGCCATAGAGACAGAGCCTCACACACAGACTCACTGAATGCTTTGGGCCATAGAGACAGAGCCTCACACACAGACTCACTGAATGCTTTGGGCCATAGAGACAGAGCCTCACACACAGACTCACTGAATGCTTTGGGCCATAGAGACAGAGCCTCACACACAGACTCACTGAATGCTTTGGGCCATAGAGACAGAGCCTCACACACAGACTCACTGAATGCTTTGGGCCATAGAGACAGAGCCTCACACACAGACTCACTGAATGCTTTGGGCCATAGAGACAGAGCCTCACACACAGACTCACTGAATGCTTTGGGCCATAGAGACAGAGCCTCACACACAGACTCACTGAATGCTTTGGGCCATAGAGACAGAGCCTCACACACAGACTCACTGAATGCTTTGGGCCATAGAGACAGAGCCTCACACACAGACTCACTGAATGCTTTGGGCCATAGAGACAGAGCCTCACACACAGACTCACTGAATGCTTTGGGCCATAGAGACAGAGCCTCACACACAGACTCACTGAATGCTTTGGGCCATAGAGACAGAGCCTCACACACAGACTCACTGAATGCTTTGGGCCATAGAGACAGAGCCTCACACACAGACTCACTGAATGCTTTGGGCCATAGAGACAGAGCCTCACACACAGACTCACTGAATGCTTTGGGCCATAGAGACAGAGCCTCACACACAGACTCACTGAATGCTTTGGGCCATAGAGACAGAGCCTCACACACAGACTCACTGAATGCTTTGGGCCATAGAGACAGAGCCTCACACACAGACTCACTGAATGCTTTGGGCCATAGAGACAGAGCCTCACACACAGACTCACTGAATGCTTTGGGCCATAGAGACAGAGCCTCACACACAGACTCACTGAATGCTTTGGGCCATAGAGACAGAGCCTCACACACAGACTCACTGAATGCTTTGGGCCATAGAGACAGAGCCTCACACACAGACTCACTGAATGCTTTGGGCCATAGAGACAGAGCCTCACACACAGACTCACTGAATGCTTTGGGCCATAGAGACAGAGCCTCACACACAGACTCACTGAATGCTTTGGGCCATAGAGACAGAGCCTCACACACAGACTCACTGAATGCTTTGGGCCATAGAGACAGAGCCTCACACACAGACTCACTGAATGCTTTGGGCCATAGAGACAGAGCCTCACACACAGACTCACTGAATGCTTTGGGCCATAGAGACAGAGCCTCACACACAGACTCACTGAATGCTTTGGGCCATAGAGACAGAGCCTCACACACAGACTCACTGAATGCTTTGGGCCATAGAGACAGAGCCTCACACACAGACTCACTGAATGCTTTGGGCCATAGAGACAGAGCCTCACACACAGACTCACTGAATGCTTTGTGCCATAGAGACAGAGCCTCACACACAGACTCACTGAATGCTTTGGGCCATAGAGACAGAGCCTCACACACAGACTCACTGAATGCTTTGGGCCATAGAGACAGAGCCTCACACACAGACTCACTGAATGCTTTGGGCCATAGAGACAGAGCCTCACACACAGACTCACTGAATGCTTTGGGCCATAGAGACAGAGCCTCACACACAGACTCACTGAATGCTTTGGGCCATAGAGACAGAGCCTCACACACAGACTCACTGAATGCTTTGGGCCATAGAGACAGAGCCTCACACACAGACTCACTGAATGCTTTGGGCCATAGAGACAGAGCCTCACACACAGACTCACTGAATGCTTTGGGCCATAGAGACAGAGCCTCACACACAGACTCACTGAATGCTTTGGGCCATAGAGACAGAGCCTCACACACAGACTCACTGAATGCTTTGGGCCATAGAGACAGAGCCTCACACACAGACTCACTGAATGCTTTGGGCCTAGAGACAGAGCCTCACACACAGACTCACTGAATGCTTTGGGCCATAGAGACAGAGCCTCACACACAGACTCACTGAATGCTTTGGGCCATAGAGACAGAGCCTCACACACAGACTCACTGAATGCTTTGGGCCATAGAGACAGAGCCTCACACACAGACTCACTGAATGCTTTGGGCCATAGAGACAGAGCCTCACACACAGACTCACTGAATGCTTTGGGCCATAGAGACAGAGCCTCACACACAGACTCACTGAATGCTTTGGGCCATAGAGACAGAGCCTCACACACAGACTCACTGAATGCTTTGGGCCATAGAGACAGAGCCTCACACACAGACTCACTGAATGCTTTGGGCCATAGAGACAGAGCCTCACACACAGACTCACTGAATGCTTTGGGCCATAGAGACAGAGCCTCACACACAGACTCACTGAATGCTTTGGGCCATAGAGACAGAGCCTCACACACAGACTCACTGAATGCTTTGGGCCATAGAGACAGAGCCTCACACACAGACTCACTGAATGCTTTGGGCCATAGAGACAGAGCCTCACACACAGACTCACTGAATGCTTTGGGCCATAGAGACAGAGCCTCACACACAGACTCACTGAATGCTTTGGGCCATAGAGACAGAGCCTCACACACAGACTCACTGAATGCTTTGGGCCATAGAGACAGAGCCTCACACACAGACTCACTGAATGCTTTGGGCCATAGAGACAGAGCCTCACACACAGACTCACTGAATGCTTTGGGCCATAGAGACAGAGCCTCACACACAGACTCACTGAATGCTTTGGGCCATAGAGACAGAGCCTCACACACAGACTCACTGAATGCTTTGGGCCATAGAGACAGAGCCTCACACACAGACTCACTGAATGCTTTGGGCCATAGAGACAGAGCCTCACACACAGACTCACTGAATGCTTTGGGCCATAGAGACAGAGCCTCACACACAGACTCACTGAATGCTTTGGGCCATAGAGACAGAGCCTCACACACAGACTCACTGAATGCTTTGGGCATAGAGAAGGAGCCTCACAACACAGACTCACTGAATGCTTTGGGCCATAGAGACAGAGCCTCACACACAGACTCACTGAATGCTTTGGGCCATAGAGACAGAGCCTCACACACAGACTCACTGAATGCTTTGGGCCATAGAGACAGAGCCTCACACACAGACTCACTGAATGCTTTGGGCCATAGAGACAGAGCCTCACACACAGACTCACTGAATGCTTTGGCCATAGAGACAGAGCCTCACACACAGACTCACTGAATGCTTTGGGCCATAGAGACAGAGCCTCACACACAGACTCACTGAATGCTTTGGGCCATAGAGACAGAGCCTCACACACAGACTCACTGAATGCTTTGGGCCATAGAGACAGAGCCTCACACACAGACTCACTGAATGCTTTGGGCCATAGAGACAGAGCCTCACACACAGACTCACTGAATGCTTTGGGCCATAGAGACAGAGCCTCACACACAGACTCACTGAATGCTTTGGGCCATAGAGACAGAGCCTCACACACAGACTCACTGAATGCTTTGGGCCATAGAGACAGAGCCTCACACACAGACTCACTGAATGCTTTGGGCCATAGAGACAGAGCCTCACACACAGACTCACTGAATGCTTTGGGCCATAGAGACAGAGCCTCACACACAGACTCACTGAATGCTTTGGGCCATAGAGACAGAGCCTCACACACAGACTCACTGAATGCTTTGGGCCATAGAGACAGAGCCTCACACACAGACTCACTGAATGCTTTGGGCCATAGAGACAGAGCCTCACACACAGACTCACTGAATGCTTTGGGCCATAGAGACAGAGCTCACACACAGACTCACTGAATGCTTTGGGCCATAGAGACAGAGCCTCACACACAGACTCACTGAATGCTTTGGGCCATAGAGACAGAGCCTCACACACAGACTCACTGAATGCTTTGGGCCATAGAGACAGAGCCTCACACACAGACTCACTGAATGCTTTGGGCCATAGAGACAGAGCCTCACACACAGACTCACTGAATGCTTTGGGCCATAGAGACAGAGCCTCACACACAGACTCACTGAATGCTTTGGGCATAGAGACAGAGCCTCACACACAGACTCACTGAATGGCTTTGGGCCATAGAGACAGAGCCTCACACACAGACTACTGAATGCTTGGGCCATAGAGACAGAGCCTCACACACAGACTCACTGAATGCTTTGGGCCATAGAGACAGATCTGGGCATAGAGAGCCTCACACACAGACTCATGAATGCTTTGGGCCATAGAGACAGAGCCTCACACACAGACTCACTGAATGCTTTGGGCCCATAGAGACAGAGCCTCACAGACAGACTCACTGAATGATTGGGCATAGAGACAGAGCCTCACACACAGACTCACTGAATGCTTTGGGCCATAGAGGACAGAGCTCACACACAGACTCACTGAATGCTTTGGGCCATTAGAGACAGAGCCTCACACACAGACTCACTGAATGCTTTGGGCCATAGAGACAGAGCCTCACACACAGACTCACTGAATGCTTTGGCCATAGAGACAGAGCCTCACACACAGACTCACTGAATGCTTTGGGCCATAGAGACAGAGCCTCACACACAGACTCACTGAATGATTGGCATAGAGACAGAGCTCACACACAGACTCACTGAATGCTTTGGGCCATAGAGACAGAGCCTCACACACAGACTCACTGAATGCTTTGGGCCATAGAGACAGAGCCTCACACACAGACTCACTGAATGCTTTGGGCCATAGAGACAGAGCCTCACACACAGACTCACTGAATGCTTTGGGCCATAGAGACAGAGCCTCACACACAGACTCACTGAATGCTTTGGGCCATTAGAGACAGAGCCTCACACACAGACTCACTGAATGCTTTGGGCCATAGAGACAGAGCCTCACACACAGACTCACTGAATGCTTTGGGCCATAGAGACAGAGCCTCACACACAGACTCACTGAATGCTTTGGGCCATAGAGACAGAGCCTCACACACAGACTCACTGAATGCTTTGGGCCATAGAGACAGAGCCTCACACACAGACTCACTGAATGCTTTGGGCCATAGAGACAGAGCCTCACACACAGACTCACTGAATGCTTTGGGCCATAGAGACAGAGCCTCACACACAGACTCACTGAATGCTTTGGGCCATAGAGACAGAGCCTCACACACAGACTCACTGAATGCTTTGGGCCATAGAGACAGAGCCTCACACACAGACTCACTGAATGCTTTGGGCCATAGAGACAGAGCCTCACACACAGACTCACTGAATGCTTTGGGCCATAGAGACAGAGCCTCACACACAGACTCACTGAATGCTTTGGGCCATAGAGACAGAGCCTCACACACAGACTCACGGAATGTTTTGGGCTTGGAGTGCACAGGGCTGCCAGACGCAGAGGATTGGACACCACACATGACAAGGTCTCTTTGACATCTCGGAGAATCACACACCTTCACCACATCCAACTCCTTAAGTGTACCACACACACACACACACACACACACACACACACACACATACATACACAAACAAACACACATACAATTAATCAGCAGAATGTTTGTGAGAAGTGATCTCTATCTCTGAACACCACAAAAACTCCATTTAAGCATTAATTCATAAATTCCTGTGCTTAAATCTCTAATGATGCATCAATGCTGAGATTGTAGTTTCTATTTGTGTGTCAAGCCATCCTTCCATCTCCCACAGTTGCTTGGCTTTCAGCTGTGCCTTGTCTTTTGGACGACCAGAAAACAAATTCATCTGTGTCCAATGCTACCAGGCTGCAAGGTAGCATCCTCTAGACTGCACATTCCACGATGCAGGACACCTCAAACATGAACACAACACGTAAGGCTCATCCTCGGTTAAAACTCACTTTAGAAGTTTCTTATAATGGTAGTCTGGTTGCTACATATCAACACCCAAAACACTTCCTAGTGTGCCTTCGATTCTTCACCAAGGTAGTAAACTGGAACCCCCCCCCCCCCCCTCCCCCCCCAAAAAATCATAAAATTCATCTCCAAGGGACTATCATTTATACCCATCAATCTACCTCTGTAGACCCCTATCTGCAGCAATCTAGATTATTCCAGTTGGGTAGCTCTTGGGATCTCTACCTGCAACAATCTAGAATGCACCCATGCAGAGTAGAACCAGTTGATGACTTAATATCTACAAGAATCACCAAGCAGATGTAATTATTTTTAATGGGTGTGCATGGTTTAGATGGTAAAGGGTCATCTAACTAGTTGTGATCTACATTGGTAGACTCCCCACTATACAAATAATTATAGTTGTCTGTTATTAAGTGGTTTGTTCTGTTCTCGTTTACAAATAAATCTTCACATGTAGAAATCACAGCTCCTGTAATTTCAGCAATAATTAAACACAAACCTCCCACTCGCTGAAATCACAGCTCCTGTAATTGCAGCAATAATTAAACACAAACCTCCACTCGCTGAAATCACAGCCCCTGTAATTGCAGCACCAATTAAACACAAACCTCCCACTCGCTGAAATCACAGCCCAGCAATAATTAAACACAAACCTCCAATCGCTGAAATCACAGCCCCTGTAATTGCAGCAATAATTAAACACAAACCTCCCACTTGCTGAAATCACAGCTCCTGTAATTGCAGCACCAATTAAACACAAACCTCCCACTTGCTGAAATCACAGCCCCTGTAATTGCAGCACCAATTAAACACAAACCTCCCACTCACTGAAATCACAGCCCCTGTAATTGCAGCAATAATTAAACACAAACCTCCCACTCGCTAAAATCACAGCCCCTGTAATTGCAGCAATAATTAAACACAAACCCCCCACTCGCTGAAATCACAGCCCCTGTAATTGCAGCAATAATTAAACACAAACCTCCCACTCGCTGAAATCAGCCCCTGTAATTGCAGCAATCATTAAACACAAACCTCCCACTCACTGAAATCACAGCCCCTATAATTGCAGCACCAATTAAACACAAACCTCCCAATCTCTGAAATCACAGCCCCTGTAATTGCAGCACCAATTAAAAACAAACCACCCACTCGCTGGAGGCGTGACTACTCACATGCGGCAGATCCTCTGGTGGCTGTGTGCGGTTAATAGAGGGAATTGGTACGATCCTGAATGGGGACTTTCCCGAGAGAATGGTACTCCCTCCCAGCAGCGAGGTGCCCCCCATTGCCATGCCCATCCCCAACTGAGGTGTACGAGGGGGCGGATGTGGGGCGATCACCATGGAGGCGGGGAGGAGGGTGGAGGCAGGAGTCAAGACACGGATGGGCATGTTCGTGTGCTGAGAGTTGAACAAGATGGCTCCGGCAAGTTGGCTTGCAGCAGTTAAGTTATTCGTGGGCAGGGTCTTGACAGGAAGAGAGGGCGTGGCTGAGTGGGTAATTAAATGAGGAGGGGTAGGGTAGTGTGATAATTGGCTTGAAAATATACTGTAGTACACGTCATCAAGAGGGGCAGTTATCATTAACAAATCACTTCACACTGTGCCTTGCAGTCCAGCGGAGGAGAGTTCACAAAATGACACACTCATTGTTGGTAAAACATGAAAACTGGCAAGCATATGTACATGTATGTACATTCAAGAAAGTATTGACATAGCCACAATGCGTGCTCCACTACTGCACACTGGGAAATGACCACAGCTAAAGATAGCAATAACCCCCTTTCTCCCCCCCCCCCCGTCCGCTTGAGCTCCGCTTGAGATAGGCATACCGACTGAAATCATGCGTGCATTTCCAAATCTGGTTCAAGAGGACCCTTTCTCTATTCCACGTGCAAGAGAGGTGGGGAACGGTCTCCGATGGTCGGCCAGATGACCCAACATCCTAAATCTATTTGTGTCTTACGCAATCAGGCTATGCACTATATAGTGACATACAATAAAATGCACTGTAATTGCACGGCATCACATCAACGCCACCTTGACTTAGGCTCACCGACAGGGTTGCTGTGGTGCTGTTGGAACTGAAGAAAGCTCCCCGCAGCAGCGCCATAGCCGGGGAGGCCGAAGGAGCTAAGCGTTGATGTGGGAGAGGTCGCCAAATAACCCCTCGCCTGAGCGGTAGTGACAGACATATCGAGCTGGGGAGTTGGCAGGTAATCCTTGGGCAGAACTGCAGTGGAGATGGACGAAGGAGGGGGAAGGGTGAAAGCGGAGGTGGTCAGGTACTGTGGCGAGGGGTGGATGAAGTGCTGGCAATAGGGACTCTGTGGGGGGGACTGAAGCGGAGATTGATACCCAGCGTGTGCTGGCGTGGTGTCTGGCACGTCGCACAGAGACGTAGTTGACCTACTGGTACTGTCGATGGTGTTGCTGCCCGCTCTAGCTGACATTGTTTCTGCCATTGCTACAGGCTCCGGGCTGTTGAGGACACTGGAAGGGCGACTGAACGAGCACTGCGAGGACTGAGAGGGGGAGAGGGGCGTTAAGGGAGGCGTGGAGAGGCTGCCTCGACTAGGCAAACGTGCATGGGGGCAGTGAGCACGCCCCACCATGCAACTCCCAACAGCTACTCCTACTTCTCCAGATGTCAATAATATTTTTTTCCTGGGTATGACAGGTTTGCATCTATCCTCGAGGTCCACTTCCTCCTCCTCCTCCTCTTCCTCTTCCTCCTCCTCTTCTCTCTCTCTCCGTGCTCTCGCTGCTTCTTCCGGCCCTCTCTTCCCCCGCAGGCTCAACCCCTGCCTCGAATGATGCCGATATCCATTCGTGCCCACTCGACTGCTTGGTCTCACAACAATAGCACTGGAAACTGGCACCCGAGTCGGACTCAAAACAGACGCAGCCGTTATAGAATTGGAACCACGTCTGTTGCTACCACCCGTTCCCATTCCAGTGCCCTCAACATTTGCGGGATTTCCTGTTGCAGGACTGCTATTGTCCAGGCTGTCGTATTTGAAGAGCTGGGATACTGTAGTGGAGGAAGACTGAAGATAAAGCATTGCCTCCGATGTAGAAAGTTTGAACTTGACATTAGCTAGATCCGTGTCGGACAGTACCAGTTCCTCATTCTGACTAACCATCCCGCCGGGACTCAGTAGGACACCACCTGTGGAATTCACCCTCCCTCTGTGTGGGTGGGGGGTGTCGGCATGTCCAGTGGTTCCATTGACCTTGCCTCCTGAGTTCATGCCAAACTCGCTGGTGTCTGGTTGGTGTTCATTGCTGCTTTTCTTCTGGTTGAGTTTTGTGACACTTCCCTTCAAGCTTCTGCCACTGAGTAGCGAGGAAGTCCCTGCAATGTCATCCTCTTGTTGCTTGATCTTCAGATGGCGCGTCTTACGTGGAAATCTCTTGACAGCTGCAAAGGAACAGTGCAGCATTTAAACACATTTACACATACAGATGTGTGTCGACTATTCAAATATTGGGGGGTGCAGTAACACTCCCTGCATTGGTTGTAACTCTATTTCAAAATGGTAGCACAAAAACACACAGAAATGCCCCCCCCCCCCCCCCCCCCAGATAAAGCTTATATTTCAGCGAAAATTCATTTTGACAAGATTCTTAGCATTGAAAACGATGGTTTCGGCCAATTTTAACTTCTAAAATATCAAAAACACTTCCAGCGTCCCTGGAATCGTTCACTAAGTAGCAAACCAACAAGGAAAGGAAAAAAACAAAAAAAAGGGGAGGGGTGAGTGGGAGAGGGAAAAAAGAAGAAAGTAAGAAGTTAAAACTCTGAAATCCGTCTTTAATGTGATCTATCTATTTATCCCCCTATGTATGTACCTATCTTATCCCCCTAGTCCCACACAGAACTTGCGTACCATAGGTGGTCTCTTGACTACCAGAAAACAAATTTCCCAACGCATTTTTTTGTGTGGCAAAGTCTAATTGCTCTAAAAAAACACACACGAAAAATCAGTAAAAGATTATCAGTGTAAGAAACATGCTCGTGCAATGCTGGGCTTAGATTTAGCAGATGCTGCAAATTTTCTCTGCAAAAAAAGTGAACTATTTTGCCCTTTGTGTGTGATAATAGTTAACAGGTCAGAGCTTCTCCAAAATCAGGTTACTGCTTATGGTCCAGATACGTATCATGTATGTATACTCAAGTACTCGATATCCTGAGCCAAGTTCTTGAAGGAGGCTGTTTGACTAATTATTACTACACAGAAAAAGAAAACAATGCAGACAAAAATATTTTATTGCATTATCAAAAAGTAAAGGAAACAAGAAATTTACCAATGTAGATCACAAATAGATGACACTTTACCTTTTTAAATAATATATACATGTCTAGTTGAGACACACACACCCAGTTGCAGGAGTGCTATATATATATACCAGCTGAGATACCCACACCCTGTTGCAGGAGTGCTATATATATATACCAGCTGAGACACCCACATCCACTGTTGCAGGAGTGCTATATATATATACTAGCTGAGACACCCACACCCTGTTGCTGGAGTGCTATATATATATATATATATATATATATACTAGCTGAGACACCCACACCCTGTTGCAGGAGTGCTATATATATATATATACTAGCTGAGACACCCACACCCTGTTGCAGGAGTACTATATATATATACTAGCTGAGACACCCACACCCTGTTGTAGGAGTGCTATATATATATATATATACTAGCTGAGACACCCACACCCTGTTGCAGGAGTGCTATATATATATATATACTAGCTGAGACACCCACACCCTGTTGTAGGAGTGCTATATATATATATATACTAGCTGAGACACCCACACCCTGTTGTAGGAGTGCTATATATATATAATAGCTGAGACACCCACACCCTGTTGCAGGAGTGCTATATATATATATATACTAGCTGAGACACCCACAGCCTGTTGCAGGAGTGCTATATATATATATATATATACTAGCTGAGACACCCACAGCCTGCTGCAGGAGTGCTATATATATATATATATATATACACTAGCTGAGACACCCACACCCTGTTGCAGGAGTGCTATATATATATATATATATACTAGCTGAGACACCCACACACTGTTGCAGGAGTGCCATATATATATATATATATATACACTAGCTGAGACACCCACACCCTGTTGCAGGAGTGCTATATATATATATATATACTAGCTGAGACACCCACACCCTGTTGCAGGAGTGCTATATATATATACTAGCTGAGACACCCACACCCTGTTGTAGGAGTGCTATATATATATATATATATATATATATATACTAGCTGAGACACCCACACACTGTTGCCATATATATATATATATATATACACTAGCTGAGACACCCACACCCTGTTGCAGGAGTGCTATATATATATATACAGTAGACCCTCACTAATCCGAATAACCTGGGGATCTGAGTAGTTCGGATTATGAAATTTTCGGATTAGTGAAATTTATGAATATCATTATATTGAACTCTGAATTGGTTTATTTTTTGCAGGTGTGGGTTGGATACTGGGTGGTGGGAGTACAAGTTATTTTTAATCGTTATGATCCCTTCCCGTCCTCATTCTTTTCAGATCTTCGGAATCCCATCTCAGTCATCTTCCTTTTGCATCCTCACAACTCGCTGCCCTTCTTCTCTATGTCTGAGATGGTTGAGACTCCAACTCCATACTGTTCAGATAGTAACTTGTAGCTTTTCTTCCCGAGCTGGTCCAGGATCTTGACCTTCTCCTCGATGGTAAGGCTCTTGTGTGCTCTTTTCTTCTCCATATCACTGCAGCTGCATCGTATGACAGGCTCGTGGTAGGTCCGAACTTTAGGTCCGAAGTTCAATAATGGCACGCATTTTATTTTATTTAATTTTTTTAAATTTTTTAAATTTTTAAAAATTTATTATTATTTTTTATTTTTTTTTGCAGTTCAGAGTTCGGATTAGCGAGGTTTCGGATTAACGGGGTCCGGATTAGCGAGGGTCTACTGTATATATATATATATACTAGCTGAGACACCCACACCCTGTTGCAGGAGTGCTATATATATATATACTAGCTGAGACACCCACACCCTGTTGCAGGAGTGCTCTCAAGCTGGTGTGGCATTCAGTGGCCTCTAAACACACAATTACATAACCTGTCTGTATATTCTATTACACAGACTGACATAGCTATCCATTATGACTACTGATATATATATATATATATATACAGACGGACATAGCTATCCATTACGACTACTCATATATATATATATATATATACAGACAGACAGACATAGCTATCCATTACGACTACTGATATGTATGTATATATATATATATACAGACTGACTTAGCTATCCATTATGACTACTGGAGTTGACTAAGTGAATGCCAGTGTAAAGTCATCTGACATCGTTCACACACAAGATTTTTAAAAAAACACCTGCAACCAGCATGATAAATACCAGGTATTTATTAGCAGCACATGGCCAGTAGATTGCTGCACTAAAATACCCAGAAAGCCTGACTTCCAGAAGGACAATAAAAATAAATTAATATCGTATATATCCTCGGTTAGGGATCACTAATTGCAACCGTGTAGCTCAATCTTAATTGGTTATAGGAACTGTCCTTCCAATTGCACCTGCGGAAGCAAATATGCAATAGGCCTCGCCCATAAATTAATTAATGTCTTATCTTGAAGTGGCATCTACTAGGCAGTTGCATACAAGATGTCTTTTTGTCACAATTTTGCTGCCAGAAGACTCCAGCAATGCATTGTAGCAACTAATCTGCTTATGGATTCAATAATTAAAAAACTCCGAAAATCAGTACAAAATCAGTACAATAAACACGCTTGTGTACGTCAATAAACACGTTTGTGTATGTCAGTAAACATGCTTGTGTATGTCAGTAAACACGCTTGTGCGCTTGTGTATGTCAGTAAACACGCTTGTGTATGTCAGTAAACATGCTTGTGTATATCAATAAACACGCTTGTGTATGTCAGTAAACACGCTTGTGTATGTCAGTAAACACGCTTGCGTATGTCAGTAAACACGCTTGCGTATGTCAGTAAACATGCTTGCGTATGTCAGTAAACATGCTTGCGTATGTCAATAAACATGCTTGCGTATGTCAGTAAACATGCTTGTGTATGTCAGTAAACATGCTTGTGTATGTCAGTAAACACGCTTGTGTATGTCAGTAAACACGCTTGCGTATGTCAGTAAACACGCTTGCGTATGTCAATAAACATGCTTGTGTATGTCAGTAAACACGCTTGTGTATGTCAGTAAACATGCTTGTGTATATCAATAAACACGCTTGTGTATGTCATTAACACGCTTGTGTATGTCAGTAAACACGCTTGCGTATGTCAGTAAACACGCTTGCGTATGTCAATAAACATGCTTGTGTATGTCAGTAAACACGCTTGCGTATGTCAGTAAACATGCTTGTGTATGTCAGTAAACATGCTTGCGTATATCAATAAACACGCTTGTGTATGTCAGTAAACATGCTTGCGTATGTCAATAAACATGCTTGTGTATGTCAGTAAACACGCTTGTGTATGTCAATAAACACGCTTGTGTATGTCAGTGAACACGCTTGTGTATGTCAGTAAACACGCTTGTGTATGTCAGTAAACACGCTTGTGTATGTCAATAAACATGCTTGTGTATGTCAGTAAACACGCTTGTGTATGTCAGTAAACACGCTTGTGCGCATGTCAATAAACATGCTTGTGTATGTCAGTAAACACGCTTGTGTATGTCAGTAAACACGCTTGTGTATGTCAGTAAACATGATTGTGTATGTCAGTAAACACGCTTGTGTATGTCAGTAAACATGCTTGTGTATGTCAATAAACACGCTTGTGTATGTCAATAAACACGCTTGTGTATGTCAGTAAACATGCTTGTGTATGTCAATAAACACGCTTGTGTATGTCAGTAAACACGCTTGTGTATGTCTAGTTGGAGTCAGCAAGAAGCTGAAATTTTTCTCTACAAAGAAGCGATTTGCTCAGAAGCCTACTCTTGCAACAAGAGCCAAGAAGCAAAAACATTTCCACAGTGTGCCTTGAATCCTTCACAAAGAAGACTCCAGATGCAATGCATTGCAGCCACTCATCTGTTTCTCCATTCAATAAAACAACCTGTGAGCATCGATAAAAGTCACCACACAATAAACAGAGTGCAATATTGAGTCTAGAAGCTAAGCTGATCAAGTAAGTATGTTTTCACCACTTTGGAAAGACCGCCAGCACAAAAAGTTCATCGATAATCAGCTAGCATCACATGATGTATTAACAGCAGCTGCAAGCTTGTGCAGATGCACCCGTCTACTAGCAAAGAAGTGAGGGGTCAGTGGCTACACAGAAGTGAGGGGTCAGTGGCTACACAGAAGTGAGGGGTCAGTGGCTACACAGAGAATTCTATGTAAGTAAAAAAGCAATACTGCAATATAACATCTTGCCCCAACAAATCAGGTGTTCCTCCTTACAAATCAGGTGTTCCTCCTTACAAATCAGGTGTTCCCCTTACAAATCAGGTGTTCCCCTAACAAATCCAGTGTTGCCCTAACAAATCAGGTGTTCCCCTTACAAATCAGGTGTTCCCCTAACAAATCAGGTGTTCCACTAACAAATCAGGTGTTCCCCTTACAAATCAGGTGTTCCCCTAACAAATCAGGTGTGATCTTAACAAATCAGGTATAGCCATAACAAATCAGGTGTTCCCCTAACAAATCAGGTGTTGCCACAACAAATCAGGTGTTCCCCTAACAAATCAGGTGTTCCCCTCAGGTGTGATCCTAACAAATCAGGTATAGCCTTAACAAATCAGGTGTTCCTCTAACAAATCAGGTGTTGCCACAACAAATCAGGTGTTCCCCTAACAAATCAGGTGTTCCCCTAACAAATCAGGTGTTGCCCTAACAAATCAGGTGTGATCCTAGCAAATCAGGTATAGCCTTAACAAATCAGGTGTTCCCCTAACAAATCAGGTGTTGCCACAACAAATCAGGTGTTGCCACAACAAATCAGGTGTTCCCCTAACAAATCAGGTGTTCCCCTAACATGTTGCCTCAACAAATCAGGTGTTCCCCTTACAAACCAGGTGTTCCCCTAACAAATCAGGTGTTGCCCCAACAAATCAGGTGTTGCCCCAACAAATCAGGTGTTGCCCCAACAAATCAGGTGTTGCCCCAACAAATCAGGTGTTGCCCCAACAAATCAGGTGTTGCCCCAACAAATCAGGTGTTGCCATAACAAATCAGATGTTCCCCTAACAAATCAGGTGTTCCCCTAACAAATCAGGTGTTCCCCTAACAAATCAGGTGTTCCCCTAACAAATCAGGTGTTGCCCCAACAAATCAGGTGTTCCCCTAACAAATCAGGTGTTCCCCTAACAAATAAGGTGTTCCCCTAACAAATCAGGTGTGATCCTAACTAATCAGGTATAGCCTTAACAAATCAGGTGTTCCCCTAACAAATCAGGTGTTGCCACAACAAATCAGGTGTTCCCCTAACGAATCAGGTGTTCACCTAACAAATTAGGTGTTGCTTCAACAAATCAGGTGTTCCCCCTTACAAATCAGGTGTTCCCCTTACAAACCAGGTGTTCCCCTAACAAATCAGGTGTTGCCCCAACAAATCAGGTGTTGCCCCAACAAATCAGGTGTTGCCCCAACAAATCAGGTGTTGCCCCAACAAATCAGGTGTTCCCCTAACAAATCAGGTGTGATCCTAACAAATCAGGTGTTCCCCTAACAAATCAGGTGTTCCCCTAACAAATCAGGTGTTGCCCCAACAAATCAGGTGTTCCCCTAACAAATCAGGTGTTCCCCTAACAAATCAGGTGTTCCCCTAACAAATCAGGTGTTGCTGTAATAAATCCGATGTGGCCCTCACAAATCAGTTGTTCCCCTAACAAATCAGGTGTGATCCTAACAAATCAGGTATAGCCTTAACAAATCAGGTGTTCCCCTAACAAATCAGGTGTTGCCACAACAAATCAGGTGTTCCCCTAACAAATCAGGTGTTCCCCTAACAAATCAGGTGTGACCCTAACAAATCAGGTGTTGCCCCAACAAATCAGGTGTTGCCCCAACAAATCAGGTGTTGCCCCAACAAATCAGGTGTTGCCCCAACAAATCAGGTGTTGCCCCAACAAATCAGGTGTTGCCATAACAAATCAGATGTTCCCCTAACAAATCAGGTGTTCCCCTAACAAATCAGGTGTTCCCCTAACAAATCAGGTGTTCCCCTAACAAATCAGGTGTTGCCCCAACAAATCAGGTGTTCCCCTAACAAATCAGGTGTTCCCCTAACAAATAAGGTGTTCCCCTAACAAATCAGGTGTGATCCTAACTAATCAGGTATAGCCTTAACAAATCAGGTGTTCCCCTAACAAATCAGGTGTTGCCACAACAAATCAGGTGTTCCCCTAACAAATCAGGTGTTCACCTAACAAATTAGGTGTTGCTTCAACAAATCAGGTGTTCCCCCTTACAAATCAGGTGTTCCCCTTACAAACCAGGTGTTCCCCTAACAAATCAGGTGTTGCCCCAACAAATCAGGTGTTGCCCCAACAAATCAGGTGTTGCCCCAACAAATCAGGTGTTGCCCCAACAAATCAGGTGTTCCCCTAACAAATCAGGTGTGATCCTAACAAATCAGGTGTTCCCCTAACAAATCAGGTGTTCCCCTAACAAATCAGGTGTTGCCCCAACAAATCAGGTGTTCCCCTAACAAATCAGGTGTTCCCCTAACAAATCAGGTGTTCCCCTAACAAATCAGGTGTTGCTGTAATAAATCCGATGTGGCCCTCACAAATCAGTTGTTCCCCTAACAAATCAGGTGTGATCCTAACAAATCAGGTATAGCCTTAACAAATCAGGTGTTCCCCTAACAAATCAGGTGTTGCCACAACAAATCAGGTGTTCCCCTAACAAATCAGGTGTTCCCCTAACAAATCAGGTGTGACCCTAACAAATCAGGTGTTGCCCCAACAAATCAGGTGTTGCCCCAACAAATCAGGTGTTGCCCCAACAAATCAGGTGTTGTATTTTGCTCTGCTTGTTCTTACTTGTACGTAGTATCATGAACAACAGCAACACACTATAGAATACAACGACTTTCCCAATAATCAACTTTAAATCCGCTCCTTGATGTTTCGGCGAGTTGTTCTAACCTTGACCATCAACAATGACCAATTATTCCTGATGAAGGCTAGAGCACCTCGTCGAAGCATTGGAGGAGGAGATTTAAAGTTGATCATTGAGAAAGGTTATATTCTACCATGTCAACTGAGATTTCATTGCAAAGATATGGAATGTGCCAATTTGTGTAGTGTACAACAAGAAGCAAGAAGCTAGAATTAGACTGCACCCATGGATACCTCAACTAGTTGACGACATTTTACCATTTAAATCAATATGAACTGCTTTTAAACTCGGTATAAATGATATGGCATACGCAATTCTAAGTGGCAAAGGGTCATCTAACCGGTTGTGGTCTGCATGGGTACATCTCATTTCCTTTAAAATTTTATTTTTATTTTTAAAGGCCAAGGCCAATCCAATATAAACTCTTAATGAACTCTCAGTTGACCTAGTGATGTCTATGTATATAATGACAGTGCCAATAGTCAAACTAAAATCTGTTTCTCCAAGCACTAGCCAAAACGCCCAGAAACTAATTTTAGGTTGGTCATCGGCAAGGCTGGAAGCCACCTTGAATGGCATGACACTTGGCATTGTCGTCCAGTCCGCCATTTGGTTTAGCAATATTCCTGCGCATGCGTTTTTCACATTCGCGACGATAACACACAAACAGTGCAACATCACCAACAAACTACGCTAGCTTTGTACGTCAGACCTCACCTAATCAAGCAGGTTGCCAGCGAGGCTTCTTCTAGCCCTGCCTATCAGAAAAACACTGGAGTCGCTGAAATGGCGAGATTTATGGCGAGATTTATGGAGAGAAGAGTCATCATGGACTCTGACATTAATTTTTCTATTATTAAGTAGGTAGCTAGCCATAAAAGGAGTCGGGATGTGAGGTCACTACTGGACGGAGGGGAACACCACGTCCCTGTGTTCCTTTGCTAAATAATTTATCCTTTATCGAGGAATGCCAGGTGCCTCTGTGTAGTCCAATATAATTGAGTATTGTACTCATGTCTACTAGTCCTTATAATGACTGCTGAGCTCCTCTAGGCATGGCGGTTACTAAGATAGAGGCCTCACACAACATGCTATAGCAACGAGTCTCACGTCTGTGCTGGTGTACAAACATAACATGCAACCATCAAGACAACTAACACCTTCCAAAATACTCGTGTGCTTCCTAACTCGAACCAGCGTTCGATACTTGCCCTTATGAGAGAGGCGTGTCAGAAGAAAGCACTGTCCTTGCTATCATGTGGTTCACAACGTTTTGAGTTCCTTTCATCAACTTCTCAAGTTCGTGCTGAAGTCTCTTACCGCTTTCTCTGATGTAGCAACCCCCAGATACCATGTTGCTGCCCTGTTTGAAAGCGCGCCTTCCAACTGCAGTGCTTGTCTCACCATCATGGTGGCACTGTTCATTCGACTTTCTCATCTTGCTCATTGAACAGGCTACCTATGAGACCTCCCTTTCCAAAACTTCGACTGTTGATGGCAATCTGAGAGCAACCTCACAGCTTCCTTGGTATAACTAAAAGTCGAGTAATGTTGGTAACTATGCATGCAAATCACCATAACAGTTCTATAGTAATGGGAAGGGGACGCTTAAAAAAAAAACGATAAAAAAATAATAATAAAATAATAATAACCTTCCTCATCCAGAGGCTCTCTGTTGCTGTACAACGTGGTAATGCGGCCTCAGTGTTGGGATCGGCTGATATGTCAACCGCTACTGACTTCTTCAACTAATATCATTACTTCAACTTATATAAATTAATTGTATAACTATCAATTGATTATTATATAAAAAAATAAAAATAAAAAATTAAAAAATAAACAAAAAATATATAATAATAATAATAATAAAATAATAATAAAA
This sequence comes from Cladorhizidae sp. MBARI D1340-BT2, assembly GCA_028752905.1. Classification (NCBI taxonomy): domain Eukaryota; kingdom Metazoa; phylum Porifera; class Demospongiae; order Poecilosclerida; family Cladorhizidae; species Cladorhizidae sp. MBARI D1340-BT2. The sequence goes on from JAQNBH010000018.1 coordinate 25,304,207, forward strand.
TAATAATAATACAAAAATAATAATAATAATAATAAAAATAACAAAAATTATTGTGGTTTCACATGATCCCGTATCCCACAGCACCACTGAACCACACTGCATGTATCGTCAACCACCCTGCCTTGGAACTCTTTAAAAAAATACATACAACATTGAACCACACTGAATGTATCATCAACCACCCCTGGAACTCTTAAAAAAAAATACATACAACATTTCCCCCAGCTTTGATCCAATTCTTTCCCCCTGACAGCACAGATAAAGCTCTCACATCACACACAACTGCGCACTGGTGTGTATAAGCACAGCACTGCATCGAGTGTGTGCCTCCATGCATGGCTCCCCCCACAAGAGAGGACTCACAATCCAGCTTCATGCCTGAGATGATGCACTGGTTGAAGCGACAAGCCTGGCACATCTGCTTGAAGTTCTCTGTGGTCCTCCCGATGTAGCAGCTGCCCCCAAACCGACACTTGTAATCACGGTTCATCTGAACAGTGCGACGGAAGAAACACTTACAAGCCTCACAGCAGATGACCCCGTAGTGACGACGGTAGATGATACCAGGAGAACTACTCTCCTTGCACACTGCGCAATTTGTGCCTGGGAAAACAAAATATGGCAGGAAAATCACATGATAAGTAACCTCCCCCCAACTCAATGGATAGCTCATTCATTGTTTATAATTAAGCAGGATGGTCACAGTGGACAATAATCTCAGGGATATGTCCCAAGTTCAAAGTTCTTGCCCAGCTAATCCTAGCTCAAGCCTGCATTTGATGAACAAGCAAGTAAGTCGAGTTTCGGATGTCCATAATGACCCCTTGTTGCCCAAAGCATTGTTAATGTGATGAGTGCACATCGGGTGGGTCCTGAACTGATTGACCCTCAACTAAGTTCCTGGACTCCAGTTCCTCGACTCCAGTTCTTCGACTCCAGTTCCTCCTCAAATTTATTATTTTATAAATCATATCATATTTACAGCTATGGCTTAGCTTTCAGGTAATCACTTTTTCAAACTGATAAAAAATAATAATAATAATAACAAAAAAAGTCGTCGTTATCATCATCATTATTAAAAGAATCAGCTTTGAGGTAAGCAAACCAAAATCTACACCGCTCCACATGTCTGCAACAAAACTTACAACAAAGAAAGAAATCCACCCAGGAGGGCCTCCTTTCTCAAGAGCAAAGGGATTCAGAGTGGTTCCTGGTAAGCTAAGGTGCTTGTGCAGTTTTGCTCAGCAGAAAAGCCTTCAGTACATGCCTGGAGGGACAATGTCTAGGAGGACACTATCAGCTGATATATACATGGTGGTGATGCCTGGAGGGACAATGTCTAGGAGGACACCATCGGCTGATATATACATGGTGGTGATGCCTGGAGGGACAATGTCTAGTAGGACACAATCAGCTGATATATACATGGTGGTGATGCCTGGAGGGACAATGTCTAGTAGGACACAATCAGCTGATATATACATGGTGGTGATGCCTGGAGGGACAATGTCTAGGAGGACACCATCAGCTGATATATACATGGTGGTGATGCCTGGAGGGACAATGTCTAGGAGGACACCATCAGCTGATATATACATGGTGGTGATGCTTGGAGGGACAATGTCTAGGAGGACACCATCAACTGATATATACATGGTGGTGATGCCTGGAGGGACAATGTCTAGGAGGACACCATCAGCTGATATATACATGGTGGTGATGCCTGGAGGGACAATGTCTAGTAGGACACAATCAGCTGATATATACATGGTGGTGATGCCTGGAGGGACAATGTCTAGGAGGACACCATCAGCTGATATATACATGGTGGTGATGCCTGGAGGGACAATGTCTAGGAGGACACCATCAGCTGATATATACATGGTGGTGATGCTTGGAGGGACAATGTCTAGGAGGACACCATCAACTGATATATACATGGTGGTGATGCCTGGAGGGACAATGTCTAGGAGGACACCATCAGCTGATATATACATGGTGGTGATGCATGGAGGGACAATGTCTAGGAGGACACAACATCAGCTGATATATACATGGTGGTGATGCATGGAGGGACAATGTCTAGGAGGACACAACATCAGCTGATATATACATGGTGGTGATGCATGGAGGGACAATGTCTAGGAGGACACAACATCAGCTGATATATACATGGTGGTGATGCATGGAGGGACAATGTCTAGGAGGACACAACATCAGCTGATATATACATGGTGGTGATGCCTGGAGGGACAATGTCTAGGAGGACACCATCAGCTGATAAGGAGGACACCATCAGCTGATATATACTGATATATACATGGTGGTGATGCCTGGAGGGACAATGTCTAGGAGGACACCATCGGCTGATATATACATGGTGGTGATGCCTGGAGGCAGAGACTGTGCATGCCTCACTCTATTATACTCTACAACTATACAGAGACTGTGCATGCCTCACTCTATTATACTCTACAACTATACAGAGACTGTGCCATGCCTCACTCTATTATACTCTACAACTATACAGAGACTGTGCATGCCTCACTCTATTATACACTACAACTATACAGAGACTGCCTCACTCTATTATACACTACAACTATACAGAGACTGTCTCACTCTATTATACACTACAACTATACAGAGACTGTGCATGGCTCACTCTATTATACAACTATACAGAGACTGTGCATGGCTCACTCTATTATACACTACAACTATACAGAGACTGTGCATGGCTCACTCTATTATACACTACAACTATACAGAGACTGCCTCACTCTATTATACACTACAACTATACAGAGACTGCCTCACTCTATTATACTCTACAACTATACAGAGACTGCCTCACTCTATTATACACTACAACTATACAGAGACTGTGCATGCCTCACTCTATTATACACTACAACTATACAGAGACTGCCTCACTCTATTATACACTACAACTATACAGAGACTGCCTCACTCTATTATACACTACAACTATACAGAGACTGTGCATGCCTCACTCTATTATACACTACAACTATACAGAGACTGTGCATGCCTCACTCTATTATACACTACAACTATACAGAGACTGTGCATGCCTCACTCTATTATACACTACAACTATACAGAGACTGCCTCACTCTATTATACACTACAACTATACAGAGACTGTGCATGCCTCACTCTATTATACTCTACAACTATACAGAGACTGCCTCACTCTATTATACACTACAACTATACAGAGACTGTGCATGCCTCACTCTATTATACACTACAACTATACAGAGACTGACTCTATTATACACTACAACTATACAGAGACTGTGCCATGCCTCACTCTATTATACACTACAACTATACAGAGACTGTGCATGGCTCACTCTATTATACACTACAACTATACAGAGACTGCCTCACTCTATTATACACTACAACTATACAGAGACTGCCTCACTCTATTATACACTACAACTATACAGAGACTGTGCATGCCTCACTCTATTATAACTATACAGAGACTGTGCATGCCTCACTCTATTATACACTACAACTATACAGAGACTGACTCTATTATACACTACAACTATACAGAGACTGTGCCATGCCTCACTCTATTATACACTACAACTATACAGAGACTGTGCATGGCTCACTCTATTATACACTACAACTATACAGAGACTGCCTCACTCTATTATACACTACAACTATACAGAGACTGCCTCACTCTATTATACACTACAACTATACAGAGACTGTGCATGCCTCACTCTATTATAACTATGCAGAGACTGTGCATGCCTCACTCTATTATACTCTACAACTATACAGAGACTGTGCATGCCTCACTCTATTATACACTACAACTATACAGAGACTGCCTCACTCTATTATACACTACAACTATACAGAGACTGTGCATGCCTCACTCTATTATACACTACAACTATACAGAGACTGTGCATGCCTCACTCTATTATACACTACAACTATACAGAGACTGTGCATGCCTCACTCTACAACTAACTATACATACCCTCGCTCTATCATACTCCCATACAACTTAATTATTACAAACTGGCAAAGTAGGGTCTATTACAGGAGCCCTTGTAAGCCTAGTGGTTCATGCACCACTAACATTCACGTTGACAATCAAAACTGCATTCCTTGCAGAGAAAGTGTGAGCAGCAAATGTGTTGATTGTGCTGACAATCTTTCATTGAATCGAGAAATAGAAAAGTCCTTGCACTGCATTCCACAATCTTCTGGCACTATAATTATAGTGAATGGACTTATTGTACACTTGTAAGTTATGTGTGTGTGTGTGGGAGGGGGGGGGGGGGGAGTATGTGACGGATAGAAACATGATTGATCTTGATTATTTTCTAATACAAATTTCATAGTTTTAATGGTCATTTGGGTTGCCATGGATTCAAGGCACGCGGGAAGCATTTTGCTACCATAGCGATGGATTCGAGCTGCCTGGAAGTATTTTGCTACTTTAGTGATGGATTTGAGGCACGCTGGAAGCATTTTGCTACCATAGCGGTGGATTCGAGGTGCCTGGAAGTATTTTGCTACTTTAGTGATGGATTCAAGGCACGCTGGAAGCATTTTGGAGCTAAAATTGACCAAAAAATTGATTATGACACTAAGAAGCCACCAAGATGAGTTTTAGTTGAGATATATAAATTAAAAAAAAAAAAATTTGTGTGTTTATGGTATGGTATCCACACCATTTTGAAGTAGGGTCAGGCCAGTGTTTATGGCGTCCACCATTTTGAAGTAGGGTCAGGCCAGTGTTTATGGCGTCCACCATTTTGAAGTAGAGTCAGGCCAGTGTTTATGGCGTCCACCATTTTGAAGTAGAAGTCAGGCCAGTGTTTATGGCATCCACCATTTTGAAGTAGGGTCAGGCCAGTGTTTATGGCGTCCACCATTTTGAAGTAGAGTCAGGCCAGTGTTTATGGCGTCCACCATTTTGAAGTAGTCAGACCAGTATTTATGGCATCCACCATTTTGAAGTAGGGTCAGACCAGTGTTTATGGCATCCACCATCAGTCAGGCCAGTGTTTATGGCATCCACCATTTTGAAGTAGGGTCAGGCCAGTGTTTATGGTGTCCACCATTTTGAAGTAGTCAGACCAGTGTTTATGGCGTACACCATTTCGAAGTAGGGTCAGACCAGTGTTTATGGCATCCACCATTTTAAGTAGGGTCAAACCAATATAGGGAGTACTGTTCTAGACCCTCTCACTCTCCTCTTGTGATCGGACTCCAGGAACTCGTCTTGTCTTCCACTGTGCTAGTAACAGTCGTTACAGGATCTGGCTACGCAGACTACACATGCTCGTAGCTAAATCTAACCCATCCCCCCCACTTTATTTCTTGCTCCCACCGCCTATCGACAAGAGAATACCCTTAAGAAAAAGGTGCTCAATCACAACTCTTATCTTGGGTGCTGGAAGTCCCCACTGAGGAAGCCACCTGCTTTTATCTGAATACACTCTGAACACCCTACCGGCTACATGGGTAAAGAGGTGCTAATTACTCTGCTGCAAGTTTTGTTGTAGCCACAGCTCGACACACTGCAGCTTTTGTTGGTTTACCTTCAATGGGGCTGATTCTCCTCCCAATACCAACCTGCAGCTTAGTGTATTTGATATATCAACCAGTTTACACCTAATGTGTCCACAAACAGCCGAGGCCAAATTCAAAAGATACTTTCATCTTACCCATGAATAAATTACCTATCTATGTATCTATGTCATGATTTACCATATAAAAAATATATAAAAAAATTAATAAAATTTAAAAAAAATTTTTTTTAATATTATTATTATTATTTTTTAAACGCTGGTTAAATCGCAGCTAGGCAAATAGTTCACAGCTTGAACATGCTCAACATTTTAATTAAGTGTGTGCTAAACGAAGGAAAGCAAGAATGTGTGATGACAGAACCCGCACTCACGACCCGAAGTGGTGGGGCTATAATTACTGAGGAACCCGGTTTAACAGAGCCAGCCTGCTGGATTGGGCCAGCTCCACAGCTTTTCAGCCATTGGAACAGGCGTGGGATTCTGTAAAGACACCCAACAGGTGTCCTTTGTTGCAAGATGTGACGCAAAAGTCAAAACCGACAAACATGTGTGTTAACCACCAAATCTAATTTAACACACTTAGCACATGGCCAAGTGGGGTGATAACCAGCACAGCTAACCCTGCAAAAGTGGGAAAATGTGATTGACTGGAAGTCAGGTGATAGCCTGAAACCAGTTGTCCACATCATTGCATCATGCATTATTGCCAAGAGCGACCACTTAGTCTGACAATAGAGGAACCTGGATGCAGCTGCTCCCCACCAACTCACATAAACACAAAACATGTGAGAGCAAGTCAGGTGACCTCAAGAGTCAATATGTGAGACTTACTTTAGCAATACTTTAGCAATGTGACCTCAAGGGTAAATATTTCGATTGTGTAAAAATAGGATTTTTATCACCTAATTAGAAAGAGGGGGGGGGGGAGAAAGGTAACTCATTATTATTCCAACATAGAAGAATGCCACTGTTTTTCAAGGGATGTCTAGTATTGTCACATCTTATGCCTCACCTCTAAATGAGAGATGTCTAGTACTGCCACACATTATCCTAGGCCAGCTTCACCTCTAAATGAGAGATGTCTAGTACTGCCACACATTATCCTAGGCCAGCCTCACCTCTAAATGAGAGATGTCTAGTACTGCCACACATTATCCTAGGCCAGCCTCACCTCTAAATGAGAGATGTCTAGTACTGCCACACATTATCCTAGGCCAGACTCACCTCTAAATGAGAGATGTCTAGTACTGCCACACATTATCCTAGGCCAGCCTCACCTCTAAATGAGAGATGTCTAGTACTGCCACACATTATCCTAGGCCAGCCTCACCTCTAAATGAGAGATGTCTGGTACTGCCACACATTATCCTAGGCCAGCCTCACCTCTAAATGAGAGATGTCTAGTACTGCCACACATTATCCTAGGCCAGCCTCACCTCTAAATGAGAGATGTGTAGTACTGCCACACATTATCCTAGGCCAGCCTCACCTCTAAATGAGAGATGTCTAGTACTGCCACACATTATCCTAGGCCAGCCTTGATGTCTAGTACTGCCACACATTATCCTAGGCCAGCCTCACCTCTAAATGAGAGATGTCTAGTACTGCCACACATTATCCTAGGCCAGCCTCACCTCTAAATGAGAGATGTGTAGTACTGCCACACATTATCCTAGGCCAGCCTCACCTCTAAATGAGAGATGTCTAGTACTGCCACACATTATCCTAGGCCAGCCTCACCTCTAAATGAGAGATGTCTAGTACTGCCACACATTATCCTAGGCCAGCCTCACCTCTAAATGAGAGATGTCTAGTACTGCCACACATTATCCTAGGCCAGCCTCACCTCTAAATGAGAGATGTCTAGTACTGCCACACATTATCCTAGGCCAGCCTCACCTCTAAATGAGAGATGTCTAGTACTGCCACACATTATCCTAGGCCAGCCTCACCACCTCTAAATGAGAGATGTCTAGTACTGCCACACATTATCCTAGGCCAGCCTCACCTCTAAATGAGAGATGTCTAGTACTGCCACACATTATCCTAGGCCAGCCTCACCTCTAAATGAGAGATGTCTAGTACTGCCACACATTATCCTAGGCCAGCCTCACCTCTAAATGAGAGATGTCTAGTACTGCCACACATTATCCTAGGCCAGCCTCACCTCTAAATGAGAGATGTCTAGTACTGCCACACATTATCCTAGGCCAGCCTCACCTCTAAATGAGAGATGTCTAGTACTGCCACACATTATCCTAGGCCAGCCTCACCTCTAAATGAGAGATGTCTAGTACTGCCACACATTATCCTAGGCCAGCCTCACCTCTAAATGAGAGATGTCTAGTACTGCCACACATTATCCTAGGCCAGCCTCACCTCTAAATGAGAGATGTCTAGTACTGCCACACATTATCCTAGGCCAGCCTCACCTCTAAATGAGAGATGTCTAGTACTGCCACACATTATCCTAGGCCAGCCTCACCTCTAAATGAGAGATGTCTAGTACTGCCACACATTATCCTAGGCCAGCCTCACCTCTAAATGAGAGATGTCTAGTACTGCCACACATTATCCTAGGCCAGCCTCACCTCTAAATGAGAGATGTCTAGTACTGCCACACATTATCCTAGGCCAGCCTCACCTCTAAATGAGAGATGTCTAGTACTGCCACACATTATCCTAGGCCAGCCTCACCTCTAAATGAGAGATGTCTAGTACTGCCACACATTATCCTAGGCCAGCCTCACCTCTAAATGAGAGATGTCTAGTACTGCCACACATTATCCTAGGCCAGCCTCACCTCTAAATGAGAGATGTCTAGTACTGCCACACATTATCCTAGGCCAGCCTCACCTCTAAATGAGAGATGTCTAGTACTGCCACACATTATCCTAGGCCAGCCTCACCTCTAAATGAGAGATGTCTAGTACTGCCACACATTATCCTAGGCCAGCCTCACCTCTAAATGAGAGATGTCTAGTACTGCCACACATTATCCTAGGCCAGCCTCACCTCTAAATGAGAGATGTCTAGTACTGCCACACATTATCCTAGGCCAGCCTCACCTCTAAATGAGAGATGTCTAGTACTGCCACACATTATCCTAGGCCAGCCTCACCTCTAAATGAGAGATGTCTAGTACTGCCACACATTATCCTAGGCCAGCCTCACCTCTAAATGAGAGATGTCTAGTACTGCCACACATTATCCTAGGCCAGCCTCACCTCTAAATGAGAGATGTCTAGTACTGCCACACATTATCCTAGGCCAGACTCACCTCTAAATGAGAGATGTCTAGTACTGCCACACATTATCCTAGGCCAGCCTCACCTCTAAATGAGAGATGTCTAGTACTGCCACACATTATCCTAGGCCAGCCTCACCTCTAAATGAGAGATGTCTAGTACTATCTCGGCGGATGATCTGGGATTAGAAGGATGGCTTTCTTCTCGAAGTATTTCATTATTTCACTTACAGCATTCGGATAGGCTTAGAAAAAGCTTTCTTCAGCGTGCGCCACACGGCTAATGTATGTGCATGCGCAGTAAAAAATTGTGCTGATTGCAACCGAGTCGCATGATTTAGCATGATTAAAATCCTCGCACCATTTCCATGGGTTACGGCATAAGATTGGTGTACATAACCTTAAGTGGTTAAGGATCTCGTCTTTTAAAAAATTTTGTATTTATGTAGTGTAGTTGAGCAGTCAGTCAGCTTGGAGAGGACGGTCACGAAGTCCAGAATTAAGCCAAGCCAGCAACATCAAATGTCTATGTATGTCCGAGTTGTATAGAGGTCGAAACTACTGTGAGCTTTTGCGACTCAAGAATTAGTGTTTGTTTCAAACACTTAATTCAAATTTGTTTCTTCCTGTGTACACTGCACAAGGGCACACACACACTAGACCATGTTGACATTACTGTTGTTCTGGCATTGGAGTCAGCTTCTTGGTAAAGGACCAGTCAGTGCCCTTCAAAGACTTGGTAGCAGTTGCAGGACAACTCCATAAATCAAACAGCAGATCTGAGGGGCTACGTGTCCTGCTTATAACACTGCAGGTGAGCTAACTAGATCAAGTCAATGACTCTTACCTGCCCGGCAAGCCATTAGAAAATTTGGAACCTTCTGGTACCAAAATTGTTGACACCTATTGTACGCAGGTTGTGTAAGAGAGAGAAAGATATAATGAAGATGGCTAGTCGTGACCAACCCTCCTGTTTACACAGCCAAGAAGCTGACAAAGTGAGCTTTATACTAGCAGAGGCAACCACACCAAAGGTGCAGGAAGGAACATATCTCTTATTTATATATACTAGCAGAGACATCCTCACCAAAGGTGCAGGAAGGAACATATCTCTTATTTATATATACTAGCAGAGGCATCCATACCAAAGGTGCAGGAAGGAACGTATCTCTTATTTATATATACTAGCAGAGGCATCCATACCAAAGGTGCAGGAAGGAACATATCTCTTATTTATATATACTAGCAGAGGCATCCATACCAAAGGGTGCAGGAAGGAACATACATGTATCTCTTATTTATATATTCTAGCAGAGGCAACCACACCAAAGGTGCAGGAAGGAACTATTTAATCTATACGTTTCTGAAGACAGCTCTAGTAGCAACTATTGCAAGTAACCAAGGTGTTTTTCTGAGAGAATAGGGCTAGAGGCTGCCTCGCTAGGAAACTGCTTGTATTTGTATTATGTGAGCTCTAACATAGCTAGCATAGTTCATTGATCAAGGTGTGTTATGTGACGTCTAACATAGCTAGCGTAGTTCATTGGTCAAGGTGCATTATGTGACCTCTAACATAGCTAGCATAGTTCATTGATCAAGGTGTGTTATGTGACCTCTAACATAGCTAGCATAGTTCATTGGTCAAGGTGTGTTATGTGAGCTCTAACATAGCTAGCGTAGTTCATTGGTCAAGGTGTGTTATGTGAGCTCTAACATAGCTAGCGTAGTTCATTGGTCAAGGTGTGTTATGTGAGCTCTAACATAGCTAGCATAGTTCATTGATCAAGGTGCGTTATGTGACCTCTAACATAGCTAGCGTAGTTCATTGGTCAAGGTGCGTTATGTGACCTGTTATGTGACCTCTAACATAGCTAGCGTAGTTCATTGGTCAAGGTGTGTTATGTGAGCTCTAACATAGCATAATTCATTGGTCAAGGTGTGTTATGTGAGCTCTAACATAGCTAGCATAGTTCATTGGTCAAGGTGTGTTATGTGAGCTCTAACATAGCTAGCATAGTTCATTGGTCAAGGTGTGTTATGTGAGCTCTAACATATAGTTCATTGGTCAAGGTGTGTTATGTGAGCTCTAACATAGCTAGCATAGTTCATTGGTCAAGGTGTGTTATGTGACCTCTAACATAGCTAGCATAGTTCATTGGTCAAG